>BPLQ01000641.1:531973-550033 GCA_021605075.1 Caerostris darwini
TTTTTTTAGTTTTTTTAAACTATTAATTTATTTTACGATGAATCTACATTAATTCATTTTCTTAACCCTCAAATAACTCCATTTTATTTTAAAATATTGTATACATCTCACAAATCATTTTCACTCACATTATTATTTCTTTTCTGTTCTACAAAAGTCTTGTACTTACACAACCTCCAAAGACATTATATTGTTTCTTGTAATAATGATTAAATAACATTTACAAAAATCAGCTTCACTTCACGTTGAATCTCTTCAATCGGCTCAAAACGGTGACCCCGGAGTGGTCTTTTGAGTTTAGGGAATAGCCAGAAGTCGAACGGTATGAATACGGTGGTTGTGGAACGATATGGGTTTCATTTTTCGCGAAAAGTCACGAAGAATCAATGCAGTGTGAGCTGGCGCATTCAGTGTTTTCGGAACCGATCGAAATTTGACGCGTTTGGAGCCCAAAATGGAATTCACCGATTTTTTTGAAATTCCAACATCATCACCAAGGTCTCTAATTGTAAATCTACGGTTTGCAAGCACCAAATCTTTAATATCTTGGACGTGAGCTTCGTCGGTTGAGGTTGATGAGCGCCCTGAGGGCTCTTCGTCCCCAACGCTTTCTCTGCTTTCTTTGAACTGTTTATACCACTTGTAAACATTTCTTTCCGATACAGGAATGCTCATAGAATGTTGCAGAAGGCATTCGGTACGTTTCCGCAAACAAAGGTTAATGCAAGTTCTTTGCTCTATTAATTCAGACATTTCAAAAATCGCCGTAATCAGTTTTAGCGTCTCACAAAGGTAAGTGTAACTCAAACACTAATGAATATTTTGATGTCAAATTTCACACAGATGTCGAGGATAGTGCCAGCAACCTAAAATAGAAAAAAAAATTGAAATGTCATAAGCCCCGGGAATTTTAAATTGAAAATTGGTCTTACTTTTTGGACACAGTAGTATTCCTCATAACTCTCGATAATGAAGAAACGCTCTGAACAAAATTTTTCTGCATGCTCTCCACTTAAAAGTTATGTTGTCTATAATTAGTTATTAACAGAAAGGGAAAAGTTATAAAGAAAATTTTGATATTTGGAGAGCGTATCAAAAAATCCTATTGACAAAGATTTCGAGATTTGCAAGAAATGGGAGAGGTTTTAAAGAAAAACTCAAAAGAAAAGTTTGGGTATAATTAAATTTCTAATAAATTGATAAAAAATGTTGTAAAACTATAAATTGATAAAAAAAAAACAACCTATAAATTGATTTAGACGGAATTAAATTAAAGAGTGATTCAACAAATCACATTATAAAAGAAAAAGTAAAAATCCTTTGCTGAAATTATTCTTTATAAAAGAAATAAATCTGCAAAAAAAAAAAAAAAAAAGGTCGTAAGAAAATGTTAGATATTAAAAAAAAAGAAATCATTTGCTGAACTAATTATCTGTATATAAAATAAATTTGTTAAAAGAAAATTAATAAATTTTGTGTACAACTGGGATAAAAAAAAAACTGGTTTAAAAAAATATAATCAAAAAATCCTCTGTATAATATAAATTATTAAATAACTAAATTCCTTTAATAAAATATTAAAAAAAATTAATTTTTAAAAACAAAGTTATTTGTAAAATAAAGCAAATTTGTAAAAGAATAATAAAAAAAAAATTCTTTTATCAAAAAATTTTTTTAATAATTTTAATAAATCAAGAAAAAAGCAAAATAAAAATTTTTTTAAAAGACAAGTTTAAATAAATAAAAACAAAGTTTTCAAAAAAAAAAAATTGTAAAAAGTAATAAATAAATAAATAATAATAAATTTCCTTACCAAATAAATTTCGTAACAATGTTAAAAATATAGGAATTAAAAATTAAACATCCTTTGCTGAAAGAATTATCTTTAAAAGAAATAAATTTGTGGAAATATTTTTTTTTTGTGTACAATTGGGATAAAAAAATCATTTGTAAAATAAAAGATATTTTATATATAATAAAATAATAATAAAAAAAAAAATTAACTCCTTTACCAAATACATTTTGTAAAATAACTCAATTAAAAAAATTCATATTCCTCCAAATACCCTCGTTTTATAATACAGCATTCCGATGCTGCCACAGAAAAAAAAAAGTTTCAGAGGGGAGAACGTCTCTAGACCAGGGGTCGGCAACCTGCCGCTCGCGAGCCACATGCGGCTCTTTGGGTGTGAAGCTGCGGCTCTTTAGTTCCATACTCAAATATTATTTATTTATCAAAAAAAAAAAAAAAAACATTTAAACATCGTTCTGAATCGATTAACGAGGATTAGGCACCGATTCAATCTCTCAGCCATTTGTACTCGCTTTTCACCACACCCCTCCCCCGTGACACGCGTCGTCAGTCAATCGGTAGCTCTCGAATGACTCCGTCGTCGGATGTTTCTATGTAGGTTTTAATTCGCTTTCGACGCAAGACAATTTGACGTCTTCATCAATGCTTTGGCTGTGAAATATAGTTAGTTGTTTCAAGTAAAAGAGTCAGAAGCGAATTATCTTCTCAAAGTTATGTATGTACACTGGTGTGCAAAACTTTAGCAACAATGTAAAAATTTAGCAGATAGCCATGAAATTGCAGAAAAGGAGGTCTGGAGATCAGTACAATGAACACGTAAGTCAGTAAAAACCTCATGTGTATACAAATATCAGGAACAAAATGTCGGAGGCGACGTGAGCGTACACAAAACGCGTGATGTCGGCGCGCGCAGCTCAACAGTAGAATAAAAGGAAGGACGGAGACGCAATTCAACATATTCGCGGCAAGTGCCAGTGAGTCAGTTCGTGAAATATGGCTAGAAGAAATCACCTGGACGATTTTACACGTGGAAGAATGATCGGAAAGCTGGAGGAGGGGCGTACTGTCACCAGTGTAGCTGCAGAGTTGGAATCAACAAAAGTGTCGTTTCGCGCGCTTGGAAAGCGTTCCAAACCACAGGTACAGCTGTTAGAAAGGTTGGTGGTGGCTGCCCGAGGAAGACAACTGCAGGGGATGACCGATATATCGTCCTGCAGGCAAAAAGAGGCCGACAGCAGTCAGCAAGCGCCATTGCTCAACAATTCTGTACATCAATGGGGCGACAAGTGTCGCGGTTTATTGTGGCCAGACGCCTTCACAAAGTAGGCCTATTCGCCCGACGTCCTGAACGCTGCCTCCCGTTTACAGTGGTGCAGAGAGCACAAAAACTGGACAACTGATCAATGGAGTCGTGTCCTCTTTACGGATGAGAGTCGGTTCTGTACCAGAAGCGATTCTCGAATCGTTGTGATTTGGAGAGAGGTCGGGACCCGGTTTTATCCCAGTAACCTCAAGGAAAGGCACTGATATGGTGGTTTTGGAGTTCTTGTCTGGGGAGGCATTTTGCTGAACGGGCGAACTGAGCTCCACGTTTTCGACAGAGAGACCCTCGTAACCGGGTATCGCTATTGTGAGGAGGTACTCCTTCCCCATGTGCGTCTGTCCCGAGGTGCCATTGGCCCAGACTTCATTTTTATCGATGATAATGCACGACCACATCGGACTCTTGCTGTTGAGGAGCGACTGGAAAGTCGCATACTCCAGTCCTCCAGCATACTCCTCAGATTTAAATCCCATCGAACATGTGTGGGATGCTTTGGGGAGACGCATTGCAGCACCCTTACATCCTCCGGAGAACACCCAACAACTCAAACAGATACTGATTGAGGAATGGGCACTCCTACCGCAAGAAATGTTGCACCAGCTGGTTCTGAGTATGCAGAGACAGTGCGAAGCAACCATTGAAGTAAGGGGAGGGAATATCCCCTATTAAGGAACATTTGCTTGTTGTTGTTCCTCTTGGATAGAGAATCATAAATCACGATACTATGCGTTCAATAAAGCTTGTTTTTGTTTGATTCCATACCGTATGCATTGTATTCCTTTTTCAGCGATGCTTTCGTCATCCTTTGCGTACATAATATTCTCCCTCACCTCTGAATGTCATGTCTCTCAGATGATTTCTTGTGGAGTTATGGCAAAAAACCCACCTGTTGCTTAAGTTTTGCACACCAGTGTACATATATATATATATATATATATATATATATATATATATATATATATATATATATATATATATATATATATATGTATATAATAGTAATAAAAAAACCGAAGTAAAGGTAGGTAACATAATAAGTATTATATTTTTAAAATACATATTATACATATTTTTTCCCGAATGAGATACCTAACAATTTTTTTGAAGTCAATAAAAATTGTCAAAAAAGTAACAAAATACTACCATTGGATATTACCACGAAAGTGTTTTTATAAAAAAATATATTTAATAAATAACCTATTTTATTATTTATCTATTTAATTATTTATCTTTTTTATTGCTTTTATTATTTAAAAATTAGCGTTAAAATAATAATTATAAGTGTAAGTACCTATAAATTGTTATTTAATAAAGCTATTTTCGAACTCTGAGGATCAAAGTAGGTAGGTATTTACAGTTTTAGATTGTTTATATGTTTGGCAATTTTCATTGATTTCGGCATACCTGTGCATAACACCTTTACTCGTAAACTAAGTTTCTAATATTTGCCAAAATTAAAAAAAAAAAAACTAAAATGTGCAGACTGCGCCGTGATAAACACATTCTGACAAGTCCGTTTAAACCAGAAATCTTGAAAAAAATCAAACATTTGCCACTATCCGTTAAAACAGTACAAGATAGAATAGATAAAATGTCTTCAAATGTAACATATTTGCAGATGGAAGACATTCAACTTTCTTCTGCCTTATCACTTGCTATAGATGAATCTTGCGACATAAAAGACACGGCACAAGTTGCCCTTTTTGTCATTTATATGTCTTCCCAAGGTCCAAAAAAAGAACTTCTAGGATTTCTAACGCTCTCGGGACAAACTAGAGGGGAAGATATAGTGAATGCCGTGCAAAAATGCCCTGAAGACAATAATATCGATTTAAATAAAATCGTTTCAATAGCAACTGAAGGAGCCAGAAGTATGACAGGAAAAAATAATGGGGCAAGAACGATTCTTCAGAGCAAAATAAACCACGAAATTCTTACGTTTCACTGCATAAAACACCAAGAAGCGCTTTGTACTCAAACATTTCCGGCCGAAATAGTTGAGGTCATGAATTTGGTAATCAAGATTGTTAACAGCATCTTGTTAAAAGCACTCTACCATCGTCAGTTTAAAGAATTCTTAAACGAAATAGAGACTCAGTATTCCGACCTCCTTCTTCACAATAAAGTGTGATGGCTTTCCAAAGGTAAAGTGTTGAAACGTTTTGCTTTGTGCTTGAATGAAATAAATATATTCCTAAATGAAAAAGGCATTAATCACCCTGAATTAGAGAATGACAAATGGTTGCAAAAATTTTACTTTATGGTGGATATCACAGCATAGTTAGATGGGCTGAATCTAAAACTGCAAGAAAGGGAAACCCAGTCTATGTTTTGGTAGAAGAATTGGTTTGTTTTGAAGAAAAATTAATTCTTTTTGCAGAATATATTCAGAGCGGTAAATTACTTCATTTTCAATTTCTAAAGCAATATCACGATAAAAATAGTGCAACTGTTGACACGAGGTACTTTAGCACAGTTATAAAAAAATTAAAGATGAATTTGATGACAGATTTGAGCAATTCAAAACCACTCTAGCATTCATAGTAAATCCTCTCAACACAAATAGTAACGAAATCCACATTGAGCCATTTGGAATTGATACTGGATCTCTAGAAAGGCAATTAAAATGCGATTTAAAAAGTAAAGCTTTGTGGAGTGGTAAATTTACAGAGTTGAACAGCAAGTTGGAGGTCCAGAAATGTATGTACGTAACGCAACAAAAGTGGACAGCTTTAAAAGAAATGCCGCGAGTTGAGGCACTTATATTCGACGCATGGAACAGTCTTCCAGATTGCTACAGTGAGGTGAAGAAGTTGGCATTCGGAGTGCTGACTGTCTTCGGATCGATATATTCGTGCGAGCAAGCGTTCTCTTGCATGAATATAATTAAAAGTAAAGTAAGAAGCCAACTAACAAATGAAAATTTAGAGTCGTGTTTAAAACTTAAAACAACAAATTATGGGCCAAATTTATCCAAACTTCCTAAAACCATGCAAAGCCAACGCTCCCATTGAATTTGTTTGCTCAAATGTATGTTATTGTTTTTTTTTAATTTTAAGTACAAGTTACATTGTTTAGTAAAGTTTAAATTTTCCACTTGAATAATCGTGCAAAGCCATCGCTCCCATTAAATATATTGCTCAATTGTTTGTTATTGAAGTACAAGTTAGTGTTGTAAGTAAATGTTTAATTGTGCTACTTAAATAATAAGTAATTATATAATAATGCCGTATATATATTATCTAATTTGTTGTGAAAAACACTACATTTTATATGAATAAATAGATATTGTTTCTTATGAATAAATAGATTAGATTTTTGACACGTGTAATCGTCCACATACTGTTCATAATTTTCCCCGCACCAAAATGCTGCTACAAATAAAAATCTTACAATGTCAATTGTACATCTAACTAGAACCAGTTGCGACGACGATTTGACGTTTACAAAGGACCAGATAGCAGCTGTTAGCTTCTATCTGGAGTTGAAACAATTGATGAGAAGTTATATGATTGGAGAGACTAAAAGAAATCTACCCCAGATGTAAATTAAAAAGTTTAAAACAGAAATTTTTTTTTCTGATTATTAAACTTTAATAAAGTTAAATAAAAATAAAAGTAAAAGAATATTTAATGTGAAAGGGGAATAAAAAAAAAGAATTTAAAATTCAGAGGGAAAATTTAATAAAATATATTAAAAGTGAATGAATTATACAGCGAATATAATAAGGAAATCCATCTGTAAAGAAAACCATCTACCATCTGTAAAGAAAATAACATGATAAAATAATTTGTTAACGAGTAGATACATCTTTCTTATTCATCTTATTTAAGAGCATATTTATCATATTTATTCATTATTTACCTATACGCAATTGATGGTTCTCCTCATGCCAAATGTATTGTTTTCTTTTGGAGAGTAAGAAACTTCACATTTTCCAAAATTTGGATACATCTAATTTTAGATTTAATTTTTAAAACCAGCTGTAATGCTTTTCTGGAAATAGAAATAACTTACAGTAAACATACTCTTTAAAATAATACAATTTAATTTTTTTTTCTTACTCAATTGGAACCCATGTATTAGTGTACACCGTTAAATTTAAATGACAAATTTATTTCTTAGAATTATACATTTAAAATAACTTGTGTTTCGAAAAAAAAAATATTTAATATCCTACCACAGCAAAATTCAGAGAATTATTTAATATTTTTTAATTAAAGAATTATATTTTTATTTCAAAAATCTATTAAAAATCAATGCTAGGAAAATATTCAATACGAAAAAATTTAAAAAGTTCAAAATTGCGTGAAGGATAAAGAAAAATCACTTGCATTTAAAATTAAAAATGTATTAACAAATACATCCATTATTTAAATGACAAGCAAAGTGCAAACTTTAAAATTCCATCCTAATTCTAATTTTCATTTTATATTTATGATATATCTAATATCCAAAATATATGTTACGCCTTATTCCACCCTGGGGCTGCGTTACAATGCATCGTAATGTATGCATTGTATACATCAATATATATATAATTATTGATGTCCCACGTCTAGAATAAAAAAGAAGTTACACGTGTAATCGTCCACATACTGTTCATAATTTTCCCCACACCAAAATGCTGCTAGAAATAAAAATCTTACAATATCAATCGTACATCTAACTAGAACCAGTTGCGACGACGATTTGACGTTTAAAAAGGACCAGATAGCAGCCGTTAGCTTCTATCTGGAGTTGAAACAATTGATGAGAAGTTATATGATTGCAGAGACAAAAAGCGGTAGAGACTAAAAGAAATCTACCCCAGAAGTAAATTAAAAAGTTTAAGACAGAAATTTTTTTTTCTGATTATTAAACTTTAATAAAGTTAAATAAAAATAAAAGGAAAAAAATATTTAATGTGAAAGGGGAATAAAAAAAAAGAATTTAAAATTCAGAGGGAAAATGTAATAAAATATATTAAAAAGTGAATGAATTATACAGCGAATAAAATAAGGAAATTGCTAGTATAAAGTTCGAAAGAAGAGAAACAAAACTAGTTGTACAATATGAACAACTTAACTTCGAGAGTAACTGCGTAAGTTAGTTGGGAGAAACGGCAACGGTAGAAATCGAAGTCTGCGCCGATGAATACCGGTTGCTTACTGGTTATTTTAAACGGAACGATTCTTGTTGTACGAACGAATATAAAGATTCGTACCTTTTATACGGATTGTAACGATTCGACCCAACATTATATATTTGGTGTTCGTGTGCTTACAGTTCGTACTGTTTATTCGGTGCTTACAGTTTGTACTGTTGCGCTTACGACAATCATGGATGTCTGTCGCTGCCAAGACTGCCTAGAGAATTTTGCTTATCAGGCAGCGGAGATACCTGATAGTGGTTTTTCCTTAAGAATTTCTCTAGCACACCATACTGTGTCTTCTAGTTCCTCGCCTAGCAATCCAAGCTATGATCCTCATGATTTCTTCAGGGGTCCACATCCTCATCCATTTCCCAGTCATCCATATAATCGTCGAAACTTCCAAAATATTCCTGTTATAGAAACTATGGATTTAACTAGGGATAAGAAAAAAAAAAAGACAGTGGCAGAAGAATGTCTATGGAATTAATCGAGGTAAGAGATTTTGGTTTCGATTCTAAATTTAGTAGCTATAGAAATTATTTTATGTTCTCAAAATTAAACTTCTTTTCATAAAATAATTCAATGTAATTTAGAAATAAGTTTTGATACTTAAACATACCCTTTTTATTAAATGTTTTTGATAATCTTAATTACCAATAACTTATGATTTTGATTTTTTCTTTGAGCTATTTTCTGCATTTTATCAGAATAAAATAATAAATTACAATTATTCAAATTTTAATTATGTTTCTTATTTAAATTATTAAAGCAACAAAATGGAGATTACAATCAATGTGTTAAAATCGAAACTAGCAAAATTTGCTGTGAAAAAGCAACAGATAAAGTCTATTCTTTGATAAAATAATTCTTAAATGTTGTTTAAAAATAGTTTCTTGATATGTAAAAGCACTTATTATTAAACATTACCAGTTTTAACTCATTACAATTTAGTCTTACGTGTCATGATTTTCATTTCCTGTATATGCTTTATGTTATGATTAATTAAATTTAACTGACAACAATTATTTTTTTATTTAGTAATTACTTTTTAAAATAATAAATATTCATAATTTTATTTTTATTTAAATTAGTATCTAAATGAAATGTAGTTCTAAATAATTGTTCTAATTCTAAACGTACACTGTATTCTGTTCTATAAATTCTAATTGTAAATTGCTCTAATTCGAAATGTTCTAGAATCGAAACTGGTAGTATTTGTTGTGAAAAAGCAATAGTTCAAATTTGTTTTCTAAAAATAATTCTTAAATGTGGTTTAAAAGTAAATCTAGTCATTTAAGCATGCTATTAAAAAGTACCGCTTAAAACATTCTACCAGCTTGGCGTTTAAATAATACCAAACTTAATCTTAAGTATCAATAGCTCATGATTTTGATTTCCTATTTATACTTTATATTACTTTTAATAAAAACAATATTGAAACTTTTTTTATAACCCCATTTGAAATGTAAAGAAATGCAATTAAGTCTTCAATCGATGTACTGAAATCGAAATTAGCTACATTTGCTGGTAACGGTTATACTTCATTCTAGAGTCTCTCTAGACATAAGCTCTAACTATACGTTTACCTTTTGAATTAGCTGATGTATTATTATCTATTTTCTTTTTCTCGGTAATATAATAAGAGCATTAGCATTCTTGTTGAAATGAAACATTAGAAATGCATTCCATGAATAGTAATTGATGATTTAATTAAAAAATTAATGTATCTAAATAAATCTATAACAGAAGTGATAACACAATTTTTTTTTATTTTCTTGCTTTTATTCTGCATTACATTAATTTCGTTTTTCGTGTATTTAAAAAATAATTTTGTGAATAAATATTCTGTCATCTAGTATTACATTATTTTATGCTTATTAGAATAAATTTATCTTCCAACTATTTTTCTAAAAATTTTACTTAATTCATTAGTTATTACGAATCCTCCTCAGAATTATTTAAGAAATTTATTTAAATAGACTAAATTATTTTATCGTTGTTAAATACTAAGCAACAACAGACAAAAACCTATGTTTCCTACTTTTTGTTTTTTAAGAACTCCAATATTGATTCAGCGAAGTTTTAATGGATTATTTTACAAATACAAATGTCACCATTTTGAACTTTAAAGGTATAAAATAATATGAAAATCCTTTGCAATGAAAATTAAATTAGTATCTTAATGTAACTTTATTTTATTATTGTGGGAAATAAACTTTGTAGAGTTAAAAATGTAGAATTTATTATTGGTATTATTATTGTAAATTCAAATGAACATTAGTTTTTATTTTACTTTTATTTATTGGATAAAAAATTTTGAGTATTAAGATGAAAATAGTTAAAGAATAAGTTTAAGGCTGATCCATTTTCAACTCCTTATAGGTAGATCCAGAGGGGGCAGACGGGGGCGGCGATATATATATATAGGAATGTGAGACGTATCCCACGACATGAAGATGCATACAATGTCTTCAATATGAGAAGTGATGGACGAATTGAAGGTGAGAGACGAATGGAAGGCTTACTTAATGGACTTAATGGACGAATTGAAGGTGAGAGACGAATGGGAGATACGGCCACAACGTTACAAATTTTAGGAGCTACTGGCGGACGAAATGAAGATGGCGAGGACCCAGTTCATGTGGTGGTCGGCTGTGAGAGTTGTGGCGAAACTCCAGAAAACCACCCCAATTCCAACTGTCTTATCTACGCGGAGCTTGCAGTTCTTGTACCAGACGTCGTCGTCAATATTACAAAAGATTAATCTAAATCATTCCAATATTTTTAATAAATGAAAATTTACTGTTGTCAATAAAAAAAAAATTTCTAAAATTTGATATCACTGTAATTCCTGTCAAATTTGATTTCATTAAAAATATTTTTTTAACTTTATTGAAATTTGCAGTAATTCATTAAAAAAAATAGAAAGTTAATAGTTATATAACTACCAGCATGCAGTTTTAAAATGAAAAATAAATAATCATTTATAATTAAAAATAAATAAATTCTATAATTGTATGGTAGTTACTTAAAAGAAATATTGCAATGAGTTTTGATATTGATTAAGAAAAAAAAGTAGAGAGAGTAAGAGATAGATATAGATCATATAAATAAATGAATAGATTTAGTACAAAGAAAAATATAAAACATTGTATTGTATTGCAATTCCTTTTTTCAAGGAAATATTTTTTACAAGTATATTTTGAGAGGAAAAATAAGGTAAAAAAAGAGTTATAAATTATTTACCGTTTTTAATCCACTTACTTATCCATTTTGTTTCACAATTCTTAATAAATTTACGAATGATTTATAAAATAAATTTTGATTTTTGTTATGTAATATTCTTCAAAAAATATAAATTCTTTTTAAAGCTCACACATACATATGTTTTCAACACATTAAAATCCAATTAAATAAAACGACTGCAAGTTGTGAAATCACTCTACAGATTGATGTTACTTAAGTTTTTCTGAAATTTGAATGGAAGAAAATGAAGGGAGGGGGGGAGATAAAAAATTTAAACTTATAAATTGTAGTGTTTCAAGACAATTAATGCATAGAGAGATTTAAATTTGGTATGACAGTAAATTTACAGAAAAAAACATCATTAGTTGTATGTATACTATAAAACGTCTCTAATTTTGAAAACAGACATGAAACTAAATGCTTAATGATATTAATCATAAGAAAAAAGTTTTATTTCTCTTTAAAAGAGATGGCAATAAAGAGACAAATTTTATCTTTATAGATATATGATATATTTACTAGATATTTTATATATTAAAAAATAAGTTTTTTTTATATTGATACATTATTTTTTAACAAATATTGGTTCACCAAAATTTACTTAGGAACAGGAAATAAAATGAAATAAGTAAATAATATACGAATCATAAAATATTCAATGATTATTTTCAGTTCCACATTGAAGAATCATATACATTCAAATCTCTTTGAAAGTACACAATTAAGGCTGTCTTAACCGAGTCCCTTGCAAGACAATGCAAAGAGGCTATTTGCACATTATAAAACTTCATATTAATTATTTTTTCACACTGCTATCAAAATTATTACTATCATAATACTCAATATTTTAGAAATTCATATTTAATGCAGTAGTTATAATAACAGTGTAGAATCTAAACTTATCATTAAAAATCGTCTAAACTAATTTGAGCGATTATTTTTATATTTATAATTTTTCGCATTATCTTATTGAAAAAATTAATTTTATTATCGTTTTCTTAAAAACTAATCAATATTTTCTCCGTTTGAAAAATATTCAATGGTAAGAAATTTAAATTATTTGAAATTGAACAAAAACTAATAAATAGTATTTAACTTCAATACTAATGAATTATAATGTGTTAAGTATACAAATTTCTCATTAGTTGAATTTGTAAAGCAAAAATAATTAAAGATCAAACTATTTGGTTTGTTTTATAATTTTATACACAACTGAACAGTTGAGCAGCAAAATAGTATTGACTATGTACCTTTCAGCAGGATAGATATGAAAATTGTTGAGGTTAACTACAATTTTACAACAAATTATATGACAGGGAATAACTTTTAAAATAACTAAAAAGTACAATAAAAAAATTCAATATAAACTTACAATAATATTTATAATTGTGTAATCAATGTAAAACTCATTTCTATAGAAATTAAGTGCTCAAACAAAAAAAGCCAACAGTAGGGATTATATGCTATATATCAATTATGCAAGTTATGCTTTGCTGTATACAGCCTGTGGACATTTTTTTTTTTGTGAAAGTTACTTAAAAATCGGTCTATAAAATGACTACCTAACGAGTAATATAGAAAAAAAAAATTTTTTTAAGTCAATTACTACTTTTTTTTCACTATATTGCAGAAAGTCCTTTATAAATAATTTTCATTCATTTTTTTAAGTTTATCTGGCGCCATCTATTGGTAGATATATGCAACTTAAATCTAAAAAAAACTAAAATTAATTAATTAAATTTAATTAATGAATTAATATTTGAAAAAACTGTATTAACATCAAGTGTTATCCACTACAAGTTCAAAAAAATTTATTTGAACTTGAGTGGATGAATAAAAAGTATTTTATTAACGATGGACAATTTGAACAAGATATATATAGGGAGAGTGTGAGCTAATGGAAGGAATTGAAAAATAATTGTGGCCAACAAAAATTGATGACATTTTGTGCATAAGAAAAATAAACAATCGTATAAACATTAATAAGGAAACATAAAATTTTCAAAAACTGGCAGGATGTCAGACTTTAACAAAATTAGAATATATATATATATATATTTGTGGCATTAAAAACTCTTTTTAAAACTGAAAAATATTTTGCTAGTTTTATGAGATGAGTTGAGAGAGGAAGGAACAGTAAATGAAAGTAATAGGCTTTGCAGATTCTAGATAAAATATCCATTATATATCTTACAGATCAAACAATAAATATAATATTTATAAATTAGCCTCATATAATATCCATTATTATATGAGGCTAAGGCATCCCCTCCCATCTTTAGAAAAAATTTTTTTTTAAGGAATGGATTTTATTGATATTTCTGAAAGAAAATCAACAACACTAAGAACATATATGTCTGAATGTTCAATTTAAGATTAAAACATCTAATCTAATTTCCAAATTTATGGAAGGTTTATGCAAGAGATACTGAGTTGGGAGCTCAAAGTTTTGTAGTAAACACAACCAATAGAGGTAGGTGTAATTCCCTAACTTATTCTTCATATTCAGACGAAATTTTATATCGCTGTGACACGGGAATCGTAACTGCTACAAAAGCTCTATTTATTCCGATCATGTGAAATTCTCTAGGAAGACACAACATAAAACAGATAACATACATAGATCTACAAAAATAAATACTATACTAATTAATAAATTAAAATAACCTAACCAAAATATAATAATCTACATATCTGCAAGGAACAATACAATATAAATATAGTAAAGGATTTAGAGAACATCATATTGTGGTTCATAAGGATAAAAGACATTATTTCCAGATCTGCACTATATTGCAGGTGGGCGGACGAATATTCGACATAAATATCGCGGTTCTCCGATCAATATCACAAACACATACACTCAAGATCCAAAACATTATGACCACCTGTCAATAACGAGTTGGCCCACCTTTGGCGCGCAACACAGCTTCAACCCGCCTTGGCATGGATTAATACCACCACTTAATACCAGTTAAATATCACTTCCACCTGATCACGTGCCTTCCACGTCACCCAGGCGAGTTCATTGCAAAATGTAGGGGTGGTCATAATGTTTTGGCTCTTGAGTGTAGTTTTCGGAAGGAGTTAATGTACGAGTTTAAACATGCTTTCTTCAGGAACCTGTCATTTTGGGTATACCATGAGGCAAGACGTCCACTATAAAAGGTACAACAGTATGATTATATCCTTGGCTTTTTAAATCGTCATCAATGTTGTGGTTTTGGCTGATTTCTTTCTAGACACTTGTTCAAATGCACCTTGTCTATTGTCAAATGAATATGTAACATTGATTATGTAGATGTCCCTGTTTTTGCGAAGCATTAGATCTGGGCGTCAATAAAACCAAGAATATTTCGGTTTATTGAGATAATTTAACAGTTCCTCTCATCTTCCTTCTGGATACGATTGATTTTGTTGTTGTGCATCAGTTACTAATCTTGTGAAGTACCTTATACAATGATTTTTTTACGTGTGGTAGGGTTTCACAAGATTTTGTGCAACGTCGGTATCCTTCATTATTACTTCTTTAGTAAAGTTCAGCTCCATTTTGCGGAACAAGGTAAAATTTGCCTTTGTGTATAAATCGCCATTCAGCTAACTTTATATAGGCTTCCTCTGTAAGGAAATGGGAACTGGCTGACGATAAAGAAGCGCTTTCCATAGTTTTAGCTTGGTTGGGCTTTTGTAACAGTCCCTGATCTTGTTTGGCTCTCAGTCTATCCTGGATACTGTGGATTATTTTCCATCTGTTACAGGCACGGAGGGAGAGACATTAAAATATGAATTTGGGGTAACCTTTATCAAATTGTCAACCAATATTTGTTCATCTCGCGCCACAGTTGAAATGTTTGATAGTTCATTTTTAATAGTGGCGAACACACCTTAATTGATCCATATAGATACTATTCCGGATGTAAATCTACATGCATTTTTTTAAATTTCTTCCTCATTGTATTCCAAAGCTTCAGCAGATACAATTTCGTCTATCTACGATTTTTAGAAGTTTAAATGTTGCATCTACAAGTTTAATCTAGGGATCTTCCACAATGATTGGCCTGTCAATACAACCCTATTTATTACCCCCCTCCAGTTTGATTTTTTAAATTATTCCATATTATAGCGACATGCAAGAGAAATCATGCCCAGCGTTCGCATGGAAAATTGTTAAGCTGGGAAAAGTAAACTTTTTAAGACATCAAGGCTGCAGAAGTGAAGTCAAGATTTTCATATCAACTTCAACAAAGTCAAAAAAATTTATAGCTAGGAAAAAAATTAAATCTCACTACCTCGTAAATGAATTTATGGATATCAGACTCTTGTACTCTCTTAATAGGAATTTTATTTATATAAAATATACTATTTCTGGTACCGATAGGCTTATTTCCAGATATGTGGATAGAGGGAGAATTTCTTGGTCTTCCAATCCAATTTTTTCAAATGTAGCTCAACTAATGTTAAATATTTTTGGAGCTCATATCAGCAAGTAGATCATTAGCGTATGCTAGAATGCTATGTTACCTGTCCAAGGTATGTATAGATCAAGTAATAGGGACAATACATAGATTAAAGGACATACCACTAATAGAACATCCCCATTTGATACCTGGTAGGATATAAATTGGTTCCGATAAATCCTCGCTTGTCATAATTTAAATTGAGCAGTCAATATATGCCTCTTTATGATGTCAAAAAGGATCTGCTGTCAGTGGGGCAAGTTTGGCAGAATGTGGAATAGTATAAAAGGCGTTAGGGGCATCTAATCAGGCAATGAATATATTCTTATTTGTTCGGGAATTTTCCACTAATTTGTAAAATAAAATTGTGCTCAAGTACGCTATCATAGGGTGATAAACCGTCTGGGTCAGGAAAAATTACGTTGTACTTGGAACACCATGAACCTTGAAACATCATGAATAATTTTTACATTGTATTAGAGAGAGGGCATTGTATTAAGAGTTTACAATTAGCAAGAGACTTGGGATCTCCAAACTTTGGAAAGAGTATTGTTATTGAGCTTTTCCAGTTTGCAGGAATTTTTCCAAAGTTTAAGCAGCAATTAAAAACTCTGGTAAGCACTTTTACATACGGGTCAAATGTCTACCAATGACGATATGTAATACGATCGGGATCCGGAGCAAGCAAATTTTGACGCTCGAGCAACTTCAACTTGAGTAAAGTCATTTTCAAAGACTGCAGATATTGATCAGTTGGAGGGAGTTAGAAATCAAAATCTTAAAATGTCCTGTCAGGGTTTGTATTTGTATTTTATAAGGATGGCCATTTTGACCAGTAATATTTCTAATTACTTTTCTTCTATTTGTTTTGTATAGACATTGGTATACCTGAGCGTCTTCAGTAATAGTGGGAATATTATCTTAGCATTTACTCTGCACAGAAGGAGCGGGTGCAACAAATTCTTTTGCATCAGTAATGATTTAAAAGTATACTTCATTTAAGAAACGCTTTCTCTGAGGGAAAGGAGCCAATTTGAATTCAATGTTCATTAAAATGATTCAAAGGGTCCTTTTATTCTGAATATTGTTTCTATCAATCAGTAAGCTCAATCCTATTGTGAGATTTGTGTGGCTAATATGGCGTTTGGATCTGAAATGGGCGTTTTTATTTAGCACTTTCGATAGAGGTAGTGTTATACTTTTTACGCTTTCTGTGTCTTGACTTTGGAATCAAAAGAGAATTGAAAACGACTAAGGGCTCAGAGCTCAAATGAGCTTTGATATGGTTCCGTAGACTAACTTCAACAAGGGCTGAAATTTACATCTTTCACACTGCCACTGAAAGTTTTCATTAAAGACCAAAATTGGATATTCTTTTAAACAAACATATGCTCTGAGATGTCGAGCATAAATTGCACTAAAAATTAGTTCCTGAAAATGATAATGTTATGAAGGTTTCTTATGTTTTTAAAGAGATTCTTTAAATAAATTCCACTGTTTGGATGCATAGTGGTTGGATGCAGACAAAAACCACCTAAATACACACTCAAACTTTTGTTGCAATCAAATGAAAGTTACCCATTACAGCTACCAAGGAACAGGTGACACATACATAGTATTACAGTCAACAAATTAATATTGTACATCAGAAATTGTTGTTACCAGTACCAATGCTGGTATATTGCGTAGCATAACGCAAGACTTCACATTTCACTAGTCATATTCTAAAAATTGAACAAGTTGACATTTGAGGTTCTGCCTCATCCGCCATATTTACCAGACTTGTCTCCTACTGACTACAACTTCTTTAAGCATTAAGAATCATTTTTAAAGAATAAACACTTTGTCACTCACGAAACTATCAAAACAGTTTTTACTGAATTTTTTAACTTTAACTCAAAGGTATTCTTTGAAACTGACATAAAAATGTTTTGTAATCTGTGAAAGAAATGCATTGATGTAGATAGAGTATATTTCGACTAAATATATCCAAACAATTTGTGTTTGTGACCTGTATAAAATTATGAACTCAAAAGTTCATTTCATATGGAATAACCTAATAGAAAACAAACGCGGTTCTAAAATA
>BPLQ01000642.1:0-22038 GCA_021605075.1 Caerostris darwini
GGTCAACGCCTCACGCCTCGATGGGAACGAGCCTAAAAAATATTAAAGAATTTAAGAGAAACATCTCCAGCTTGAGAACAATTAAAGCAGGAGATCGAAAAGGTAAAAGCTATCGGTACAATTATTAGTCCGTTGCACGATGCCCAAAATCGAAAAGTTAAAAGCTATCGGTACAATTATTAGTCCGTTCCACGATGCCCAAAATAAAATAGAATTACAAGTAAAAGATAAAAGTAGTACTGGGTGGTACGAATAGATGGCACCATAGTTTCGGTTACAGTTAGCAAAAAATCAACAGTTGTTTTGTTGGGAAAAAAAAAAGATATTTTTTTTTCTTTCTATTTTTTTTACAATAATAATAATTAGAAGGATGTATAAGTATTTAAAATTAAAGTTATGGCCAGAGCTATTAAAGGATAAAACTATCGAATTAAAATTTAAGGCAATTAAAATAATTAAATGAAAAGTTAAGTTAACAACATAAGCTAGAAACCTAACCAACTGACTAAACCAACTAACTAGGGTTTCACATCAAACATAATTGTTGTGATGTGAAACCCTAGTTAATCTATTGACTATCACGCTCTTAACAACTTTTGTTAATAGTTATTTAATTTGTTTTTGTTAACTTAACTTTTCATTTAATTATTTTAATTGCCTTAAATTTTAATTCGATAGTTTTATCCTTTAATTGCTCTGGTCATAACTTTAATTTTAAATACTTAAAAAATTTAAAAGCCGAAAATTGCAACTCACATTCGCATGAGACTCCGGCCACAGAATCAAATATTAATATTAAAAAAATTTATATATTAATTTAATATAAATATAACTCTTTTAAATATTAATTTTATAAAAATATATCTTTTAAATATTAATTTTATAAGTTTTAATGTAATGGTTCAATAATTTTTAATTACTCTTAGATTTCTCCTAATAGTTGGTTTCCTTTTAATACTTAACTAAATAGGTTAATTTAACAGCTTCCATGGCTGAAATACTTTAAAATCTTTTATTTATACTGTTTTACTGCTTAATTCTTTAAATATTCTAAATTTTGTCTTGACTTTTTAATATTTAATATATTAATATTATTAAATAAATAAAATAAATTCCATAGTTAATCTAATACTGCTCTGGTGTCATCTTTAATTGTAAATACTATTATACTTCCGTATTTTAAATAATTACTAAAAAAAAATGTATTTTTCCCAACTTCGGTTGGGTTTTTAAAGCACTTTTATTAGTTTCACCTGTATGTTTGTTTGTTTGTTTGTTGGTTTGTTTGTAACTCAATCTTTGGGCTCGCCTTTGCCCTACTTTAAGCGATCCGATTTAATTTAAACGTTGTCGGTTTATCAAGAACCGACGACAATAAAATATTTTGATAAGTCAGGATTAGTGATTTCTCATCATGATTTCAGGATTATCGCCAGGATTAGTGATTAAAACACACAGCCTTTGAAAAGTCATCTTAGTCTTCGCATCATTTTTCCCCTGGAGATCTGCTTCTCCTCATACACACTATATAAGCTGCAAAGAAACATTTACAGACATCTTTCAGATATTCAAACCTACGTGGGACAGCGGATAACGCGCCTGATTATGAGATTCTCTGTTCCAAGGCTGGCTAAACTTTGTTTTACTCACAAAAAACTAAAAAATCCTCTGTACCGGGACGTTATTTAAATATTATAGTTTCAAACTGAAAAAAAAGTTAATCAAAAAAAAGTAAAAAGTTAGTAGTTAAAAAAACTAAAAAAACACGCTTTTAGAGTTAACCAACCTAAAAGTAAAAAATAAAAAAGTTTAAAAAAAATAATTGTTAACATAAAAAAAAAAAATTAGCATAAGAATAAAATTACTGACGAAAAAGGAATGTCACTGTTCTAAAAGCGTGGGGTGCTTTGTATGACATTTTTTAACTAGTGAAAATTAAACCATTGATATCGAGCACCCAACGCTTATAGAAATGAAATTTTCTAGTCAGTAAATATTAACAATTAACGATTGATATCGAAGCAGTGGCTAGTTTCCGGCGGTGCCATGGACGAATTCACTTTTAAACCGTAAGAGAAGCGTTGGTGGGGCATTGTTACTCCGTGTCCGTATCTTCAAGTTACATGCCCCTGGGTAATGCAAAGTGAGTAACGTCTGTGCAGCGCTTGCCAGTCAAGCTGGGTAAGTGTTTGCCAGCTGCATTGAACAAAAAAAAAAAAAAAAGATTGATTTTAAAATGAATTTTTCGCAGGAAATGAATGACATAGATTGCTCTAGGCGTTTTTTTGGAGCTCGCTACTCCTGGGTGGTACAAAGGTATCTGTCTAATCGCTTCGTTGCGGATCTGAGGGCATTTGGAGTGAAACGATTTCGAAATTTTGAATATATAATCCACAATTGGATCGAGATCAATATCTCTGCGGAGTTGTTTCTTATTTTTTATGAATAAAAGAATACATTTTTTATAAATGAAATTTATGACAGCTGTCTAAGTGTTTGGCAGCTGCATTTAAAAAAAAAAAAAAATAAATAAATGACATTTTGTGAGATTTTTAAAAAATTTCACCTGGCAACAAACTCGATAAATAATCGATAGGCTTTAGTTTCATGCGCCATTTTACATTTCCGAATATTTTTTGTTATGACATTTTATTTGCGGCTTCGAATTACTTTTATTACTGGGAATTTGCTTTCATTTTCTTTTTAAGCGACATGGCTTATTTTATAATGATGGCAAGTATTGCTTTCGGATATGTTTTCTAGTATTTTGTAACTATTTTTTGTTATTATTCTGCTAAAATTAAATCGAAACTTGTGTGAAATTAAAATATGGAATAGTTGATATCGGAACAATATTAATTTTCTGTCATATAAACGGGGCTTTTAAGAAGTAGGCTTTTTTAATGTGTGTATTTAATTCCTGTTATACAGTATTGTTTATTATTATTCTTTTTATTTTAATTTTAACCTTAAAGAACACATCAAATTTTATTGATATTCTTGTTAAGTTTTGTTTTTGTTTTTCATTTTAAAAGTTAAACTTTTAATTTTTTTAATGAGTAAGTTACTCATTATTTATTTATTTTACTGTAATAGCTTTATGGAATAAATTTTAATTCTTAAATTCTGTAAATAGAAGTGCAGAGATATTTTTCTCTAGATACTCTTGAATACAAAATCTTTGCCTTTGTTAAGTTTTAGTTAGAAATGTTTTGTAGATATTAAAAATTAACTAAGTCAGAATAATAATTAAGTGTAATAAAATCTAATTAATTTCCAGGACAAGTAACGAAAACAATAAAAAGTGAAACAGGAAAACGCGACCAACTTTAAATGCGGCAACATTGACGAATGTTTTGGAAACAGGATAAATAAAATGCAAGTATTAATCAAATGATTCTTCTGGAATTCGTAGTTTTATTATCAGTGAATAACGTCTATTAGTAGTATGACGTCTGTATTTTTATTTTATTTGCAGTAAATCTAAAAATTGACACATAATTTATAGCCAAATAAGAATTCACTTATCTTCAGGCTTCGCTTAAGATCGTTATTAGACGTCGCATCAATTCTGCTTTCATGAAGTTTTGGCTACGAATAGAATTTCTTTGTTATGTCAACACATTTGTCATAGGGCGAAATTTTTTTTAAAATAAATGAATAGTTTAAAAAAACTAAAAAAACACGCTTTTAGAGTGAATCAAACTAAAAAGTAAAAAATAATTGTTAACATAAGAATAAAATGACTGACGAGAAAATGAATGTCACTGTTCTAAAAGCGTGGGGGGCTTTGTACGACATTTTTAAACTAACTCTGCATTTTGGAATGAAACTAGTGAAAAATTATAACCATTGATATCGAGCATCCAACGCTTTTAGAACAGTGGCATTCATTTTCTCGTCAGTCATTTTATTCTTATGTTAACAATTATTTTTAATTTGATTTTAAAAGCGTGTTTTTTGATTTAACTCTAAAAGCGTGTTTTTTAGTGTTTTTAAACTATAATATTTAAATGAGATCCCGGTATGGAGGGCTGGTTCCAACAATAATTTAATTGCGAGTAAAACAAAGGTTAAATGCGAATATGTCGAGCCAGCCAGGATTGGAACAGGGAATCTCCTAATCGGTAGTTAGGCGCGTTATCCGTTGTGCCGCTGTCCCACGTAAGTTTGAATGTCTGTAAATGTTTCTTTGCAGCTTAAATAGTGTGTATGAGGAGAAACAGATCTCCACGGGAAAAATGATCGCCGATCAAGATGACTTTTCAAAGGGTGTGTGTTTTAATCACTAATCCTGGCGATCCTAATCATGATGAGATAACGAACTCATCAAAATATTTTAGTGTTGTCGGTCCTTGTTAAGTCTACAACGTTTAAATTAAATCGGATCGCTTAAAGTATGGCAAAATCGAGCAAAAAGAGTCAGTTGCATACATACAAACAAACAAACAAACAAACATACAGTTGAAACTACTAAAAAGCGTATTAAAAATGATTTGAGTCTATATCGTCGCTCTAATTTTTGTTCTTTATAGGAACAAATAGGATAAATAATTTTTTGTGAACATGTACTACTAATTGTTTCTAAAATAACTACTTCAAATAAATGTATTGCATTTAAATTGATTTCAAATTTTATTAATAGTTTACATTTGTAAGTTATTCATCATGCATAATCTTTTTTAATTTCTAAAAATTGCTGAATTCTTCTCTACAACTAATGTTTTATTTGTCCTTTTTTTCATTTATTATCTTGTTAAATAATATCCAAATTTTAAAATTTTATTTTTAATAATTTACAAATTAGCTGTAATCTGTCATTTGAAGGATTAAAGCAATTCTTTGTTTCCCATTTAGAACTCGAACTGAATTTCCCAAGCACATTTTTTTTTCCACAGAAAAACTATCACTGTGTTGTATCTAGAAATAATAAAATTCTGAAAATAAGATTTCTTGCATAATATTTAAAAAACTTATTTATGACATTTATTCCTTATTTACTTATGCATGATTATTATTCATTCTCCTTATGCATGACATATTGTTTTTCTTTTTTTTGTGCTACATTTTGTATTTTTTGCAAAAATTGGACATATATAATTTTAGATTTTATTTTAAAACTTAAAAGCAATAGTTTTTTTTTTTTTTTTTTACAAATAAAAATAACTAATAGTAAACATATAAACATTTTTTTTTCTTACTCAGTCAAAATTTGTATATCGTTTGATACTTTTAAATTTTAAATGAATCATTTATTTCTTACTACTATTTATTTAAAATAATTCGTATTTCAACTAAATAACATTTAATGTAAAAATAGTATGCCAAAACAAAATTCAGAGAAAAATGTAATGCATTTTTTTTCTATTAAATAATTTAATAATCATATTTTCATATGAAATCCATTAAAAATGTTTATAATATTTCCATTAAAAAATATTCATTGCTAAGAATTCCAAAATATTCGAAGTTGCAAGAAGGATAAAGAAAAATTGTTAACCTTTAAAAAATACAAAATTTTTAATAAATACATCCATTGCTGAAATATATCAAATTCAATAATGGATGTATTTATTAGTATACATTAAATTAAAAAAAATATTTTATCAATATGTTAAAAAATAATTTTATAATAAAATTATAATAAAGCTTCATAATAAAAATAATTAAAAGATTAGTCCACACTTTTCCTTGTGTAAACAATATAGAGATTGTCTCTTTTTTTTATAATTGTTTAAATGTATTAGTTTATTTATTAATTAAATATATTTAATAAAAAAACTAATACATAACATTAATTAAATATATTTAATAATTCATATTTCATGAACTTCTATAAATAATGTTTTCTTGCTCTTTCATATGCTAAATTCTTTAAAATTAAATTTTGATATGCAATAAAACTGTAAATAGTAGAATATTTTCAATTATTTTATTCCCTTAATAGGCACCCAAAAAACTAAAACTACTTATTTCAACATTTGGACATTTTTTTTTGTTGTTGTTGACATATGTAATGAAACATGTGTAAATGCAAATGAAAAATATCGATGTAACATTATATTCTTATTTTTTTAAAAAATTGAATTGTTCACATTATTGTTGATGAGCAGAAAATTGTCATCTGATTCTTGATATTATTTGTCATTTTTAAAGAAATTATGACATTTGTGTATATCTTTTTTAGAGAAATAATGATTTGTCATTTCTTTAATATTTTTATAAGTAAGTGCATAATTGCTATGTAGTTATATAAGAACTAATTAATAATATGAATAACTATATAACTATTAATCTTTTATGGAAAGCAAATGTTTAATTTCCTTTTATAAAATAAAAAAAAAGTTACAAATAAGATGTAATGTTAAGTTTATAGTTAGTTTTCTGAGATAAAAAGAAAATAGACCTTTAAAACAAACTTACAAGCTCCTTTCAACTGATAAAACGTGGAATATAGTTTCATCCCCCATCCAAATGGACTTGCCCCGTGCAGTTTTGACAGCAAATTTCTGATTCTCGACAGGACATGATTTTCTTAATCAACAACAGTCAAGAGATTTATTTTAGAAAAATGTAACTCATTCTGAATGGGAAAAAATACTGGCAAATTTCCACAATATTTTGCAAGTTAGAGATTAATGATAAAACTGAATATTTACATGTAAATCTGGGTAAAATAATTAAAGAAAAGAGCATTGTCACTATTTCCAAATTTATTTATAAAAAAAATCATTAAATATCGAATGTATACAAAAATAAAACTTAATCCTCATCTGTTTTATCAAAATAACTGACGCATACAAAGCCAACTTCTGTATCACTTTGAATGTCATGTAATGCAAACCATTGTCGACGTCTCTTATATACACAGTTTACATGATAGGGCTAGTAACAAGTGTCCCATTTTTTTCCATCTACGCCCAGTTCTCTACAGTCATGTTAGACTGAGACCTACGGTTTAAAGTGGATTCTAAACCTCTTCAGACATCCATGGCATTGTTGGGACTCGAACTCGAAACCTCTGGCAACGAGCGCCAGAGCCCTAGTCATTCAGCCATCAGTCCCCTCTTATTACTTTACTTATTAAATTTTTTTTTCCCGAAAACTTTTCTTTTTGAACAAAGTATTTTGCATTTGACATTTTTAATATATTTGACATTTCTATTTTACTATAAATTTAACTTTATGTACAGAAATCGCTGAATAATATTTACGAAAGACTACATCTTAAAAATATACATTTCAAAAATAATATTTCTAAAAAAAAAGTTATTAATGTTTTGATTTGTACGTAAATTATAATTTTTAACTCTTCATTAAATTACAGAAGCTTTTATTATTTTTTTTTTTTATTTTCCAAGGACCTAGTAGAGTTCCTACAAATAAGTGGATACAGTACGCGAATGCATCTATTAAATTGTTCCCTAAGATAGTCAATGTGAGGAACGTAATTCAGTTTACAATTTAAGATTACACCCAAATATTTAACCTGCCCAGCCCAATTAATAGGAGTGTTAAGAACCATTTCACATGTAAATAGTACTGCTTCAGTTTTCCCAACGTTTAATTAAATTTTCCATTTTATAAGCCATTGTTCAAGATGATAAAAATATAATTCTGAAGGTTTCTACTAATGATAAAATGTTTACGACCTTGAGGGTTATCGTCTGCAAAAAGACTGATTTTCACCTTATAAATTTGGCAATTCATTCAAAATCTCATTCATTTTGGAAAACTAAAAATTGGGATGCTTTTATTTTATTATCTTATTATCTGATTGAAAGAAACCTAAGATAAAAAAAAATTATTCAAAAACAACTTTCTGGTTAAACAACAAAACAAACGAATTAACGACGTCATATGATATCCAGCACAAGTCTTTTATTGTTTACCGTCCCGCCCTAGGGCCCACGGCACATCAGACCAGGGTTATGACAGTAATCCCGAAACTGTACTTGCAGAAGAACTAAAATAAAAGCTCTCTAATAGGAGTAAAAAAAACCTAAGAAATAATTTTGAAAAGTTATTTCTTAGTTAAAGCTCTTTTTTAGTAGTTATTGATTAATAATTATAAGTTAGAAACAAGTAGGAAAAGAACTCTAATAATCCATATCTTTGGAATAAAAGCAATTTTTCAAAAGTTGTGCATCTCTTTGCAACAACAAAATAAATATAAATAAGTAAGAATTGGAACAATTATAACAGAAAACATTTAAGTGAAGGAGTTTTCCCCAAGTCCTTAGACTTTACAATAGTTTAACTTATTATTTTAAACTTTTATACAACAATAATACAATTTATGCAATTTATAACAATCAATACAACTTGTAGATGAATCAAGATAAAAAATAAAAATAATATAATATAACATTTTATCATAATAAAACCAAAAATGATCATAATACATAAATTTGATTTAGTTGATCAATCACATGTATGCATAAGATATCGAAATCAGATATCCTCAATAGACTTCAGGAATCTTTTAGTCACCATGTCCTTAATTGTGATGTTAGAATGTTTATTTTGAAGTAACTGTTTTATTGTAAGATTTTTGAAATTTTTTGGAAATCCCTTAGTTTTTCTGTATTCCATAGTTTTCAGTTGTAAATAAAGTGTTCTCTTGTCTCCTCTAAATCACCGCAAGGACATGAAGAAGACTTATCAAAAAATCTTTTCTGATATGGCGCCAAAGTTCCATGTAGTGTAAGAAGTTGATTCAAATAAAAATCTCCACATATTCGTTTGCGGTTTATTCTTGGAAAAATTTGATGAAGGGGTCTCGCCTTGGTACTTATGACAGTTTTCTTGCCATTTTTCATTTATTTCATGATTAGCTAATTTCTTAAGTTGAAGAGTTGTATGTTTTATAGTAATGTCTATTAATTCTTTGTCAGTTGCTGCCTTTGCGTATTCCGTTTTGAATTTTTCTACTTCATTATTATTATTGCTATTCCATTCTCTCATTAATTTGCATCCCCGATAATTTATCTTATTTATTAGTAATTGGGGCTAAAACCTTTTTGGAAATGGAACCCCTTTCCCACCCCCTCGAATGACGTTGCGTATTGATCAGCTGTTTCGTTGCCAATAAAGCCTTGATGTGAATGAATCCATTCAAATCTTATAATTTTATTGTAAGTTTTAATTAAATTCTTTAAAGAAATAATATTATTATCTTCATTAGCAATATTATTTATTGCTTCGAGAACTGATCTAGAAACTATAATAGTGTTACTTAAATTTTTATAAATAATATATTTAACTGCATCCCTAACTGCAAGTAACTCCGCAGTATCCAGCACAAAAATAGCTCCACGAATAAATGCAGCATTACGCATGCCTTAAAATAGTGGAATCATATTTTGATTACCTGGGACATGCGCAGTTTCGCAATAAAAGCTTTCCGCGTCTGTCGTCGTCTTCATGCGGTAGTAGGGTAGCCATTTTCGATTGGCGCAGACCAGCTACAAGCAAGCAGTAGGATGGACGGTTGGGATGGTTTTCCAATCTCCTTGCTGTAATTCTCTCATAGTAAGAGATATTTTTCTAATATTTTATTCTGTAATTTAATTTTGTATTTTTCTTTTTTTTTTTTTTTAAATCTAAGCAATTACATTTTATGCACATTTTATAATTAATTTAAGATTTCCTTTTCCAATCTCCTTGCTGTAATTCTCTCATAGTAAGGGATATTTTTCTAATATTTTATTCTGTAATTTAATTTTGTATTTTCTTCTTTTTTTTTTTTTTTTTTTTTAAATCTAAGCAATTACATTTTATGCAAATTTTATAATTAATTTAAGATTTCCTTTTCCAATCTCCTTGCTGTAATTCTCTCATAGTAAGAGATATTTTTCTAATATTTTATTCTGTAATTTAATTTTGTATTTTTTTCTTCTTTCTTTTTTTTTTTTTTTTTTAAATCTAAGCAATTACATTTTATGCAAATTTTATAATTAATTTAAGATGAAAGAGGTTTAGTGGTAATATTATAAAGTTTTTAGTTATGCAATAACAAATATTAAGCATGCACGAAAAATTATTAATATCTGTTAAAATTACAAAAAAAAAAAAAAAAAAAAAAAGTAAACTTATTTTTGTAACTTGGGTTTTTCTTAATTCTTGAATTTTTACTTCCGAAATGCAATTTCTAATCTTAACGATGTTTTGTACGTATTTTTTGTTTAGCTATATTAGAAAATGACTTATAATAAATTAATAAGGATTTTAAGTTAAAACAAATGTAATAAATATTGATATAATTGATTTAATAAATCTCAATTTAAATATTAGGAATTTTATAATGAATTTAAATAATTATTTAACCTTATACTAACCTTAAGCAGCCAATTCAAAATCCTAAATATATATATGAATTAAGACGAGGAGATTAGGGGGTCTATCTCCATGGGTACTCCGTAATCTTTACGCCAGTTGCCAATGTCTAGAAAATCCGTATGGTCAGAAATGCATCCTGGCATTTTCCGTAATTTCGATATTCTCAATTCTCTTAATATTCCTTCTATTAAATAATATATTCGCGAGCTTTACCAATTTCTACAACCCAAATCTCCTTCCTTCTTGGGAAATGTCCTAAAAACGCGGAACGGTCCAGAAATAACCAACTTTCCTCTACCTTTGATTTCTTCCTCCCTTCCCCCATGACGCAAATCCTGAATGAATATTCCATCCCTGGTCTAATTGAGTTGTAACCTAACAATCATCTCAAGCAGTTATTTCTAAATATGCCAAAGTTAAAGTTTTACAAATCATTATCGAAAGTAAGTTTCCCAAATTTAGTATCTCACGCCCAGAAAATCAGTACCATGTTTGCTTCATCTTATGTATGCGAACAAGTGTTTTCAACTATGAACCTTAGAAACAATTATTTCAGATATAGACTGACAGATGAGCATTTAGTCTCGTTCCTTAGAATCAGTATATCTCACTGTGAACCTTAATATAAGGAACTTTTAAAAATGAAATCAGAATTTCATTTATCTCATTAACATATTTAAATGGTAATACTTGTATATATTTTTCTTAAATTGTAGAAAAATTTATCTTGGTCCGAAAAACTTTTTTTTTTTTTTTTCGATGTTTGGCCCGTGACCGAAATAAAAAAAGTTTGAAATCTATAAAGTTTGAATTACAATTTTTTTTTTTTTTTTTTTTAACTATTTGCAAATTTGTGTCTCCCGCCAAGACATAAAGGAAAATTTTTAAAAGGTTAATTTGATTCATTTTCAACTTGAACGTTTCTGCAAATATACTTCCTTCTGTACTTTGTGATAGTCTGCTGTAATTTTTCTTTTCTTTTCTTTTTATAAAATTTTTAAAGGCATATTATAAAAGGTTAGATATATTAGTTAAGAAAAAAAATCTACTAATATTTATTAAACAAGGTTTATAATCTATATGATTAAGAAATTTTTGATTTTCATATCAATATGGAAAAAAATAAATATTTTCATATTATTGTTGTTAAAATAACTCATGTGAAGACTGATTGTTTTATAGAATAAATGCTTAAATAACTAGTAGCTTAAAAATTTCATTAACATTTATATAGTAAACTTTTATTTTTAAAATGTTTGCAAGTTGTGCAAAACCTACCATTTTTCATGTATTTTTCCCATTCAAAATATAACTTGGATATATATATTTCAATTTTAGAAATTGAAATACAGCTGTAGAGTTAAATAGAAATATAAACAATCATTTGCTTTTCCCTAAATCATTTAATGTAATTTTAATCTTCATGAATATCATCATCTGAAAAAATTTAGTACCATTTTGTTCAGAAAATATAATTTTTTTTTAATTGCTTGTTGATGGATTTAAATGTTATATGGTATGAGTACTTGAACATTTATCAAATGTAAATGCACTTAATGGTTAAATGGGGTTACTGCTATCAATTTTTTTTTCTCATATTTCTAAAAGATTGTTAGTATGAAATAAAGTATTTATCCTATAAAAAATGAATTGTATATGCACATTAATATAAAATATAGTACATATTGTATTGTAAGGAAAGTTAATTTTTTAAATGCCTTAGAAACATAGAATGATTGTAGAATGCATTGTGTAGCCAGGACTGCAAACTTTTTTTTAAAAAGTATTTGTAAGTTCATGTCTCGCAATGTTACAGGACTGCATCATTCTAAATGGCTATCAAATGTAAATGCCCTTAAAGGTTAAATGGGGTACTGCTATCATTTTTTTTCCCTCATATTTCTGAAAGATTGTTAATATGCAATGGAGTATTTATCATATAAAAAATGAATTGTATATGCAGATTAATATAAAATATAATACATATTGTATTGTAAGGAAAGTTAATTTTTTAAATGCCTTAGAAACATAGAATGCATTGTGTAGCCAGGACAGCAAACTTTTTTTAAAAAGTATTTGTAAGTTCATGTCTCGCAATGTTACCGGACTGCATCAATCTAAATGGCTATCAAATGTAAATGCACTTAAAGGTTAAATGGGGTACTGCTATCAATTTTTTTTTCCCTCATATTTCTAAAAGATTGTTAATATGAAATGGAGTATTTATCCTATAAAAAATGAATTGTATATGCACATTAATATAAAATATAGTACATATTGTATTGTAAGGAAAGTTAATTTTTTAAATGCCTTAGAAACATAGAATGATTGTAGAATGCATTGTGTAGCCAGGACTGCAAACTTTTTTTTAAAAAGTATTTGTAAGTTCATGTCTCGCAATGTTACAGGACTGCATCATTCTAAATGGCTATCAAATGTAAATGCATTTAAAGGTTAAATGGGGTACTGCTATCATTTTTTTTCCCTCATATTTCTAAAAGATTGTTAATATGAAATGGAGTATTTATCATATAAAAAATGAATTGTATATGCAGATTAATATAAAATATAGTACATATTGTATTGTAAGGAAAGTTAATTTTTTATATGGCTTAGAAACATAGAATGATTGTAGAATGCATTGTGTAGCCAGGACTGCAAACTTTTTTTAAAAAAGTATTTGTAAGTTCATGTCCCGCAATGTTACAGGACTGCATCATTCTAAATGGCTATCAAATGTAAATGCATTTAAAGGTTAAATGGGGTACTGCTATCATTTTTTTCCCCCATATTTCTAAAAGATTGTTAATATTAAATGGAGTATTTATCATATAAAAAATGAATTGTATATGCAGATTAATATAAAATATAGTACATATTGTATTGTAAGGAAAGTTAATTTTTGAAATGCCTTAGAAACATAGAATGATTGTAGAATGCATTGTGTAGCCAGGACTGCAAACTTTTTTTTAAAAAGTATTTGTAAGTTCATGTCTCGCAATGTTACAGGACTGCATAATTCTAAATGGCTATCAAGCATTTTTAACTACATCATATAGTATTCTTCCAAGTGTCATAACTGTTGTTAAATTTATGTTGAGCTAACCTTCTTCAGCAGATACTTTGAAGATTTATTGAAAGCATTTGGCAGGAAAATATTTCAGATTTAAAATGTTTTTATTCAATCGAAAATGAAATTGTTCGAGAAATACTTTTTATCCCCAATACATATATTTTGTGTATGTTTTGATTGTGAAAAAAATTATGTATTGCAAAGCTATATTAATGTGAAATGAAGTAATTATCGTTAGAAAAACTGAGTTTTAAATCCCTGGAAACATAGAATGGTTGTAGAATGCATTGTGTAGCCAAGACTGCAAACTTTTTTTTAAAAAGTAATTGCAAGTTCATGTTTCACAATGCTACAGGACTGCATCATTCTAAATGACTGTCGTGCATTTTTAATTATTTTAACGACACAATAATACTCTTCATTTGACATAAACTGTTATTGTATTTCAGTTAAGTCGACTTTCTTCAGCAGATTAAGATTTACTAAAATCATTTTATGAGAAATATCTCAAATTTATAAAAAATGTGTTATATCAAAATGAAAATTAATTTGTTAGAGAAATACTTTTTATCCATCATACCTATCTTTTGTGAATGTTTTGATTGTGAAAAAAAATGCACTGCAAAGGTATATTAATGTAAAATGAAGTAATTATTGTTAGAAAAGCATTGAATTTTTGGCTGGAAACATGAATGGTTGTAGAATGCTTTGTGTAGCCAGGACTGCAAACTTTTTTTAAAAAAGTAATTGCATGTCCGTGTCTCACATTGTTACATAACTGCATCATTCTAAATGGCTATCGTGCATTTTTAACTCTTTAACTACACAATAGTGCTCTTCATTCCATAAAACTGTTGTTGCATTTCTGTTGAGTTAACTATCTTCAGTAGATGCTTAAGGTTCACTGAAACCATTTTGTGAGAAATCTGTCAAATATAAAATAATAAATTTTCAAATATAAAATAATTTGTAATCAATATACATAATGTGAAATGTGTATTGATTACAAAAAAAAAAAAAAAAAAAAAAATCTGTAGTTTAAATGCCTGGAAGTATGGAATGGTTGTGGAATGCATTGTGTATCCAGGACTCCAAACTTTTTTTAAAACTTAATTGCAAATTCATGTCTCTCGTTGTTTCACAACAGCAACATTCTAATGGCTGGAGTACATTTTTAATTACCTAATACAATACTCTTCAAGTGACACAATTGTTACATTTCTGTTGAGTTGATTATTTTCAGCAGATGCTTCAGTTTTAAAGTTTTCAGTTTTCTTTAAAGCATTTTGTGGGAATTTTGAATGTGTAAGAAATTAGGAATTGTAAATGCTATACCACTATTAAAATACAATATTACATACAAATATTAAAATACTATTATAAAAAAAATTATGAAATGTAAAAGCAGATTAATGTGAAATGGAGTAATGGTTGTAAAGAAAGTCAGGAGTTTTAAATGCCTGCAAGCACAGAATGGCTGTGGAATGCATTGTGTAGCTAGGACTGCAAACTTTTTTTTAAAAAGTAATTGCAAGTCCGTGTCTCACATTGTCACATAACTGCATCATTCTAAATGGCTATATTTCGTTTTTAACTCTTTAGCTGCACAATAGTGCTCTTCATTCAATATAAATGTTGTTGCATTTCTGTTGAGTTAACTATCTTCGGCAGATGCTTAAGGTTCAGTGAAACCATTTTGTGAGAAATCTTTCAAATATAAAATTTAAATTTTTTTTATCGAATTGAAAATGATATCGCCAGGTATCTGGGAAAAAGTGTATTTCTGTATCTTTTGTAAAATATTTTGGTTGTGAGAAAATAATGAATTGCAAAAGCACATAATGAGAAATGTGTATTGATTACAAAAAAAAATCTGGAGTTTAAATGCCTGGAAGTATAGAATGGTTGTGGAATGCACTGTGTATCTAAGACTGCAAACTTTTTTTAAAACTTAATTGCAAATTCATGTCTCTCGGTGTTTCATAACAGCAACATTCTAATGGCTGGAGTACATTTTAACTACCTAATACAATACTCTTCAAGTGACACAATTGTTACATTTCTGTTGCGTTAATTATTTTCAGCAGATGCTTCAGTTTTAAAGTTTTCAGTTTTCTTTAAAGCATTTTGTGAGAATTTTGGATGTGTAAGAAATTAGGAATTGTAAATGCTATACCACTATTAAAATACAATGTTGCATACAAATATTGAAATACTATTATAAAAAAATTATGAAATGTAAAAGCACATTAATGTGAAATGGAGTAATGGTTGTAAAGAAAGTCCGGAGTTTTAAATGCCTGCAAGCATAGAATGGCTGTGGAATGCATTGTGTAGCTAGGACTGCAAACTTTTTTTTAAAAAGTAATTGCATGTCCGTGTCTCACATTGTCACATAACTGCATCATTCTAAATGGCTATCGTGCATTTTTAACTCTTCAACTACACAATAGTGTTCTTTCAATATAACTGTCGTTGCATTTCTGTTGAGTTAACTATCTTCAGCAGATGCTTAAGGAAACCATTTTGTGAGAAATCTTTCAAATATAAAATTTAAATTTTTTTTTATCGAATTGAAAATGATATCGCCAGGTATCTGGGAAAAAGTGTATTTCTGTATCTTTTGTAAAATATTTTGGTTGTGAGAAAATTATGAATTGCAAAAGCACGTAATGAGAAATGTGTATTGATTACAAAAAAAAAAAAAAAAAAAAAAAAAAAAATCTGGAATTTAAATGCCTGGAAGTATAGAATGGTTGTGGAATGCATTGTGTATCCAGGACTGCAAACTTTTTTTAAAACTTAATTGCAAATTCATGTCTCTCATTGTTTCATAGCAGCAACATTCTTATGGCTGGAGTACATTTTTAATTACGTAATACAATACTCTTCAAGTGACACAATTGTTACATTACTGGTGAGATAATTATTATTTTCAGCAGATGCTTCAGTTGGGGCCTGAATGGCCGAGAGTCTAGCGCTCTGGCGCTCGGTACCACAGATTTCGAGCTCGAGTTCCGGCGGTGCCATGGTGTTTGTAACGATTCGGAATCCACTTTAAGCTGTAGATCCTTTCTCATATGACTGTTGAGCGTTATTCGTAGAGCTGACAATCCTTCCCCGTAATAAAGACAAAATATCTCTCGTCTCGAAATCTACCAGTAGGTAGATGGCCTTGGCCCACACTGGGCTGTGGAGCCAATGATGATGATAACTATATTTATTTTCAATATTTTTGGTGGGCCCTGAATGACCGAGTGTCTAGCGCTCGGTACCACAGATTTCGGGTTCGAGTCCCGGAGTTAATTACGTAATACAATACTCTTCAATTGACACAATTGTTACATTTCTGTTGTGTTAATTATTTTCAGCAGATGCTTCAGTTGGGGCCTGAATGACCGAGTGTCTAGCGCTCGGTACCACAGATTTCGGGTTCGAGTCCCGGAGTTAATTACGTAATACAATACTCTTCAATTGACACAATTGTTACATTTCTGTTGAGTTAATTATTTGCAGCAGATGCTTCAGTTGGGGCCTGAATGGCCGAATATATAGCGCTCTGGCGCTTGGTGCCATAGGTTTCGAGTTCGAGTCCTGGCGGTGCCATGGATGTTTGTAGTGGTTCAGAATCCACTTTAAGCCGTAGGTCCCAGTCTCCTACGAATGTAAGAGCGTCACGGAGCAGAAGTCAGACTTCTACCTACGGGTGCTCCATCAGAACAGAAGCTGCACCCATCCTCCCATAAGGGACACAAAAACAGATGCTTCAGTTTTAAAGTTTTCAGTTTTCTTTAAAGCATTTTGTGAGAAATATCTTTCAGAGGGAAATAATGTGTTTTATCGAATTGAAAATCATATTTTTAGGTGTCTTGGATAAAAAGTATTTCTGTATCTTTTGTGAAATATTTTGGATGTGTAAGAAATTATGAATTGTAAATGCTATACCACTATTAAAATACAATATTGCATACAAATATTGAAATACGATTATAAAAAAATTATGAAATGTAAAAGCACATTAATGTGAAATGGAGTAATGGTTGTAAAGAAAGTCCGGAGTTTTAAATGCCTGCAAGCATAGAATGGCTGTGGAATGCATTGTGTAGCTAGGACTGCAAACTTTTTTTTAAAAAGTAATTGCATGTCCGTGTCTCACATTGTCACATAACTGCATCATTCTAAATGGCTATCGTGCATTTTTAACTCTTCAACTACACAATAGTGTTCTTTCAATATAACTGTCGTTGCATTTCTGTTGAGTTAACTATCTTCAGCAGATGCTTAAGGTTCAGTGAAACCATTTTGTGAGAAATCTTTCAAATATAAAATTTAAATTTTTTTTATCGAATTGAAAATGATATCGTCAGGTATCTGGGAAAAAGTGTATTTCTGTATCTTTTGTAAAATATTTTGTTTGTGAGAAAATTATGAATTGCAAAAGCACATAATGAGAAATGTGTATTGATTACAAAAAAAAAAAAAAAAAAAAAAATCTGGAGTTTAAATGCCTGGAAGTATAGAATGGTTGTGGAATGCATTGTGTTTCCAGGACTGCAAACTTTTTTTAAAACTTAATTGCAAATTCATGTCCACAGATTCGCTCGCACGCTCGGGTGCTTAAGGTTCACTGAAGCCATTTTGTGAGAAATCTGTCAAATATTTTTTTTTATTTCCAATGGCAGGCTACAAAAAGTAATAAAATAAAAATAAAAAAGAAACAGAACACAAAGAACATGTAAAACAACAACGAGAAACGAAAGAAGTCACATAGTGACATGTTTAGCCCATAAGGGCCCTAGCTTACCAGTAACGACCATACACAGTAGAAGAAGCAAGTGCAGGGCAAACAGGAAGGTGAGATGAATCCATGTCCTCTCCAAACTGCAGAGCATGCATTTTGGGCTTTCAAATATTTTCATACGAAAAAGATGATTGGCCATACAATCATGGCCCGACAAGAGTCTAAAAAGGGCAACAGCTTTAAACCTGGGCTGACCAGGGATGTTTAAAATAAAGTTAAACCAGGTTTTAGATGAGTTGCCTTCAGGTAGATTATCAGATAGGGTGTTCCGAAAAAGTCTCGGATCATCAGTTCCATCGAGTGAAAAGAGATGTCTGTACAAAAGGTTTGGGTGATGGTTGTTCATTTTTGGCAAGAGAATCCGCCTTCTCATTACCCAAGATCCCAAAATGGCCTGGGATCCACTGTAGAACGATATTCTTGCCCTTTGAGTCAAGATCTTCAAGACAAGAGATGCACTTTTCGATGGAAGTAGACTGAGGTGTTAGGGCGGAGTTGATTGCCAAAAGTGCTGCCTTAAAGTCAGATAGTATGACTGCTCCAGTAAATTGTTCTCTTCGGCACTGCAATTGAGTTAGGGCAATACGTAAAGCTTCGACTTCACCGTCGTAAGCAGATGCAAAACAGCCGACAGGAGCATAGACAGCAAACAGGTCGCAGAAAACTCCTGCCCCGGCATTTATTCGCTGATCCATCCGGGAGCCATCGGTATAGATTCTCAACCACTCCGGTTTGGGTATAGCTCGATTGATAGTTGCATTCCAAATTCTTCTAAGAATCTCACAGCATGTCCAATTTTGGCAGGAACAAGATTTGTGACCACATTAAAAATTTACATGGTCTAAAACGTTCCTTCGGACCAGCAGTCTCAAGGACTGCGTCGGAACCGCCTTGTCGGCTAAATGATCTACAATCTTGGCACATGGGTTCCCGCAGAATAGTAACTCATCTTTCAAATAAACATTTTAAATTTTTTTGTCGAATTGAAAATGATAATTTTCTTTGTTGGTCTTGTATAAACCTTTCAAAGTACCTAACCATGTAACGTGAACACTTTGCATTCTTTTCACGATGAAAACCCTTGTGGGATCTAGGATTGATGTGCACGTTAGTTCACGGTGCTTCCATATCCATCAACATGGAAAAGTGTGGGCATTCTCGATACAAGTCCATGACACTGTTGAATCCACAATATTCTTTCAAAACCTTATATTGTCGATACCCCAAAACATCGATGGATAGGGGCCATCCGTGGTGAGGATCGACATTGTGAAACTCGGACAGATATTCTTTCACCTCTTTTAATTTCATAATAGTTTGCATGCATCCTCTGTTTGTGAGTCTCTTTAATGGCCAATGTACTGTATTGCTGCGGTGAGAAATGAATTAGTTTTCTCGACAATCGTGTGCGGTGAATTGACAGTCGGTCAGATCAGTTGGACATTGTCTGGATATCCTCCTCTCAGATGGATCCAGGCAATTTCACACTGGAACGTCACGTCCAAGCAATGTAAATAAGTTGATGGGCATCAACATGTCAGTTTGGACAGGGTCAACATGGCTTGAGCAGCATTTGGGTCCACTGCCACTGAGGCAACTGTTAGTAAAGACGTTTTTTAATTTTTTTTTTAGCCAATGAAATTTGGTTTTTTGTCTGTGCGTGTGTGTGAAACTTTAAACTCTGCGAGCCGTGAGATTTGCGACAGCTAGCAGCTTTTACCAAAGCCAGAAATGTACTTGTTCGAATTTATTGAATTTAAATCTTTTTACTCTTCACCTCTGTACGAAGTTGTGGATCCAGCAAGTTTATATAAATAATTTCCAACCAAGCAACACAAAGAAATTAAATGAATCCAGCTTTTATTTAAATTCATTTTTTAAAAGTCAAATGTAGATTATTCAACAATTAATTTTTTTTACACAAGTCCAGCCCTTTTTTCAGTCGCCAAGATTGGCAAATCATTTATTGCAAAAAAATTATTCATAAAGAGTATGCCGTTCAATGTCCACAGTCACCAGTCTTCTGACACCTTCTCTTACTGCCAACCAGCGGTGGCAATCCTTATCATGGCAATATGGACACGGCTGTACAGTTCTGCCTCTTGGCGGATCCAATTTGACAGCTTTAATGGTTGCCAAAGGTATTGCAACGGGATTAAACTGGTTTTTGGAGTCTTATTCTACTAAAAAGACCATCTCTATTTTTTTCTTTAGTAGGATACTAGTCAGTCATCTTCAACCATATGTCGTTATTCACCGAAACGGATAACGTTCCATTCGTCAATGTAAAACCCTTCCTTTCTTATAGCTATGCAGTAAAGGGATTTACCGTGATAATAAGTTTTGACGTTATCGTCAAACAGGCCCTAAGCGAAGATGTTGAGTTTTGTGATACAAATTTGTCTTTCGTTACCTGGAGTAGTTAACGTACGTCGACGTCGTATTATCGGTGGCGTACGTCGCACGTCGTATCGGTGAGGGTGGTGGCATACGTAGAAGGTTCGGAAATCGTACCGGTGATGCTGGAGGCGAATTTTTAAATTTTGAAAAAACCGCTAAGCGTAAAGCGCAACCGAAAGGCGTAATTTTGAAAAAACCCAACTGAAGTTAGGTAAAAATAATTTTTTTATTGCATTAATTATGATTAAAATCAAACAAATACTTAGATTTTGGTGAAAAGAGAGCAGTTAAAATTTACTATTGCAATAACCGTTGCAGAATAAATTCCACGACGTTTCTTCAAAGCTGGAAAAGATTCCCAGTGCGTATCGTAGATAGCTCTGGGTCTTTTTTTGCCGCTAGCCACTCCAGGATACCGTACATGTATATTTCCGTTCGCTTCAGGCAGTAAAGAGATTTACTGTGATAATACGTTTTGACATTATCATCAAACAGGTTCCTCCTAAGCGAAGGTGTTGGGTTTCGTGACACAAATCCTTTGTTTTTTCTGAAAAGATTTTTTGCTCAAATCTGTTGTTTTTCTTGGTGATGGCGTACGTCGACGTCGTATTGGTGTCGGACGACGTATCGGTGACGATCGTGGCGTACGTAGAAGGCTCGGACGTCGTATTCACAGTATCTATCGGCATTCATCGCACCATCACCCTTCACCAGTGGGCCATCCCCATACCAGGAGCAAACAGGCCCATACCATCAATCCTCCTCCACCAAATCCTTTACAGTTGGGACGACACACTCGGGCAAATGGCGTTCTCCTGGTAAACAACACCATACCCAAACACGTCCATCGGAACGGAAAAGGGTAAATCGTGACTCGTCACTCCAAAGGACGCGTTTCCAGTCATCCAGAGTCCAAGTACGGTGGTCTTTGGCCCATCGAAGGCGCGCTTTTCTTGTTGGTTTACGTAATCAAAGGCTTATGAGCCGCCGAACGTCAGTGTAACCTAACTATGGGTCTCGATACGAAGAGTCTTGGTCGTAACGGTCACATCTGTGGCTTGTTTAAACTCGTGCGCGATGTTATCCATGGATGTTTGACGGTTACTTCGAATCTCCCTGCCGAGCACCGCCGGTCCCCTGCTGGTGAGAACTGTAGGTCGTCCACTTCAGGGGTTTGTTCTGACAGTGTCCCTCAGTCTTGTAGCGACACACAACACGTGCTACAGTTGATTTTTGAGCAGTTACGGCGACGGGATATCTCCTAATTGACACCTTGGCAAGATGCAATCCAACCAACACACCTTTCTCGAAGTGAGACAACTCTTCCCGTGGCGGCATCTTGAAAAAACAACTCTAGTCGACTTCACGGAGTATTTATAGGATATGGCTGACACGTGATACCTATTATTTCGCATGTGTCAGC
>BPLQ01000644.1:0-14447 GCA_021605075.1 Caerostris darwini
GAAAACAAAAATAATGCAGAATGAAAAAACTTTTTGTACCGGATAATATTTATAGAACAGTATATTATTCCAGATTTTAACTCTTTCTTTTTTATTGATAGCAATTGTTATTTTTATATAATTAATCTCTAATTTTTTATATCAAAAATGTATGTCAAATTTTTTATATTTATAAATACATACTTTTCTTTGTATAAGATTTATGGCCTCATACTAGCTAAAAGTTGATCTATGCAGGAATTTGAAAAAGCTCCGTTAATTAATAAATAAATTTAAATGTCTTTTTTTATATATTGTTATGGAGTTGCGCAAGTTCCCACAAAGGTTTTTTTTATATTCTTTCTTATCCCACTTGGCTAACAACAACATCAAGACCAAGTCCATGAACCCGTGGCTTTAAACCGACGAGTCATAATAAAGGGTATAAATGCAGCTTCTTTTGTCCTTGACCTTGCAGCACCAAGACATGGGGCACCCTAAGAGAGAAGTCTAACTTTACCCTACTCGGTTATAACCCTGAGCACTGGATACCCATTTTAGTCGCCTTTTACGACATGCATGGGCTACAGTAGGACTATTCTAACCCGGACCCACCAGGGCAAATTAATTATTTCTGTCTGTTTAGGCTCTATGCCTTTTTCTAAAGATTTACTGTAATTATATTAAATTGTTTAATGTAATTGTTTAAAAAAGTTATTCTTTTTATTATTAACTTTTATTAAAAAAATGTGATTTTCAAAAGATTCGTCAAATAAATAAGAACAAAAATTATTTTTGAGGATATTAAAGTGTGAAAATATTTTAATATCGCTTGAAAGATACAAAGATTGATCAAAACACGTAGAATTAGTATTATTGTTTTATTTTAACAATTTATTTAATTCAATTAACACAGTTCTTATCGGGTTTTTTTAAGGATTCGTTCAAGTCTAACGATTCAACTAACCGAGTTTTTATATCGGTTTTTTTTTAAGAAATCGTTCAAGTTTAACAATTCAATTAACTCAGTTTTTTTCAGTCGTTTTTTAAACAGTTCATTCAATTGTAACAATTCAATTAACTCAGTGTTTGTCTTATCAATTCAATTAATAACATCAAAAAACCTTCTCACAATAGAGGAATATAAATAAACTTACCTTATATAATCGTTCGTTCGTTCTAATATAAAAGTTCTTGCCTTTTCACACCCAAAAACTTTATTAGCCTATCAATAGACGGTTATAAAGATAACTGAAAATGTGGAGTTACCTATATATGAGTGATGCATTCAGGTATAAAAAGTTAATCAAGCGATTTTTCTGCAATAAACTCTTCACTTCGAACTGAAAAAGCATAAATCATTTAGTTTTTATATCAGGATCTTATTTTTTTTTTTTTTTTTTACTCAAGAAATTTATTTAGACACAATAAAAAATTCTTCTTTATTGAAATGCACACACAAATTATTGTTTCATGTAACAATAATTTTTAATGATTTCAGCTAGTTTGTGCATACATTTCCTTCATTCATTTCACACAAAAAAAAATATGAATAAAATGTTTTAAAATGAAATTAAAGATTGCATGCAATATATAACAAATCTTTTTAAGATAGTTTATTCATGTTTTAAAAATTTTTCTTGGTTATTCTTCAATAATAATAATAATAACAATTAAATAAAATTTATATAAAAGTAATAGCGATAAGCATTTAACATCCATTAGAAGTATATTAAAACTAAAAATAAATTTTTCATTTATCACTAGCAATATTAGTAAACTATGACGCTCGGTACCACTGGTTTCGAGTCCCGGCGGTGCCATGGATGTTTGTAGTGGTTAGGAATCCACTTTAACCATAGGTCCCGGTCTAATAGAACTGTTGTGAGTAGGGCTGACATCCCTACACCGCAAAAAGAAAACATCTCCTGGCTCGAAATCTGCCAGTAGGAAGACTGCCAGGGCAGGATTTTCCTATAAGCTAACTAGGCTTCAACCTAGGGCCTCAAGATCAAGAGGGGTCTACATTCAAATTTATCTGAATTGAATTTGCTTTAATCTTCAATGTATTGAATATATTTAATTTAATTTGATAGAAAATATGATAATTTTTATTGCATATTTTATTTTCGTAGTCAGTTTTTTATTATTTGAATTTTGTTTCTTTGTAAATGTTGTGTGTTTCATTAATTATTGTTACAAGTACTATATAGGGTACTGAGAATAAATGTCCAAATAAGTGTTCACGACTATTTTTTTTTATTTATTATCCGTGCCACATTTTTTATAAAGATTAGTACCAATCACAACATGTTTCATTTAACATATTGATATATATCACAGTAATGACGTATTTTATTATCTCTCACGTAATTTACAAACTTAAAAATGGAAGGTGAAAGGGCCTCAAAAGTGGAATAGCCTAGGTCCTCTTTTCATCTACATCCGACTCTGGCCTTGGGCCACCATGGGGTTGCTGTGCCAATGGTGATAATGATGATTGTACTTCTAATAGATACCAAATGTTTACTAATATTCTTCTTCTTCTTCTTCATTGGCGCAACAGCATAATCGTAATCATAATCTAGCCGATCACGATAATAACCATTATGATTTTTTGGATTATGATGCTAAGGATAATGCTTGTTATTTTTACTGAAAGTGCTATTTGAATGTCCAAATTTATTTTTAGGCAACCTTGTTGGATAATTTTTAATAGCCAGCTCATGATTATTACCATGATCAGGTGTTTTAAGGTTACCATAATTATGATTATGGAAACTAATGGGGAGGTAGCCACCACTGAATTTGTGATTGTGATCATGTGAATGTTTAAAATCGTGAGAATGTTGATGGTTATGCTTATGATGATGGTAATAATGATCATGGTGATGGAGAGCTTTTATTGGATTTCCAGTGACAATGATTTCAGTCCTTTGTGGAAACCCATAATATTTTTTTTTTACTTTATTGAAAACATCATCATCATTATTGGTGCAACAGCCTTATGGTGGGCCAAGGCCGTCTGCCTACTGCCAGATTTCGAGGTAGGAGATGTTTTCTTTTTACGGAGTGAGATTGTCAGCCCTACGCCCAATGCTCTACAGCCATATTAGACAAGGACTTACTTTTAAAAGTGGATTCCTAACCCCTCACAAACATCCATAGCATCGCTGGGCCTAGAACCCGAAACTTGTGGCAACGAAAGCCACAGCGCTAGTCACTCGGCCATCAGGCCATTTGAAGTACAATATCCTGACTTAATCAAATTCGGAGTTAAATGATTCTTGATATTTTTTCTGTTGTCAGCTATGTCACCCGATATTCTCAGTATCTCTCGTTTGTACGTTTTATGCTCCTTCTAATTGTCTACTATTATTTTGGCTATGCTGAGCATGATATCTTGATCTAGATCATCACAAGCATTATTTTAACATTTGAATCTATCTAGACTACAGAACATATTGACCTTACTGAAAATGGGCGAGCGGACATCAATATTTTGCATTGGATATCGCCTGAGGAACTTATTATTCACAAAAAAATAAGACTACACAAGAAATAAAGGATCAATGGATAAGAGAAAAATACTTCAAAAATTTAGTCATCTAAACTGTATTCATTCCTTTCCTTACAAATCGAAAGGAAGGCGTACAACTAAAGCCAAACTCTATAGATTTTATTTAACTTCATCCCCTTATGTAAAACACAGGAAAGTGGAGAACATATTTCGTTTCAATGCACTAATCACTAGGAGTCAAGTTAGAAAAGGTTATGCTACGAAAAGTTTACAAGGTTTGATCGTTTCATAGATATTTGATATGACAGATGAAGAGCATTACAAGGTTGTAACAATAGCAATTGAAGATTTTTTATGAGATTTTGAAGTTATGAGATTTTTCGAAGTTCGGTTTCGAAGTTATGAGATTTGTTAGCAAGTGAATTATCATTTGCTAACAATTCTCATAACTTTGAAAGCAACTAGGGTGGCCTTATGGGCAATTGGGTTGCATGCTGGTCATTAGTACTATAGGCTTCAAGTTCGCATTCTGGCAGTGAGATGGATGTTTTTTAATGGTTCGGAATCCATTTTAAACTATAGGTGCCGGTCTAATTAGCCTAAAGTGTGCAAGAGCAACAAACGAAACCAAATCGTAAGCAACAGGGAGCTCTAATTTTCTTTTTAATTTCCATTCAACTTTTCTTATTTTATTTCCAATTTTATAGTGCTGTGATCTGACCATTTCATCTTTATATTTACGATGCGAATTTATTTATTTTCTTTTGTTCACCAGAATTACCGTGCAATAATTCATTCCATTTAAAATCATGTTCAAAGCTCAACTTGAGATAGATTAAATATAAAAGACTATCGTGGGTTAACGGATTTCGGGCATTGTAGTTGTTTGATTATAACTTTTCGTTCATCATCATAATATCTCTTATTTTGATAGCATATGATTAAAGTGAGAATAAATCAGTATTAATGAGTATAAATCTCAAAGCTACGAGTCAAATTAAATAAGATATATCCATAGAAAAGCTTTAAGCTGAGAAATAATTTTTCTATATTCCTATTATCGAAATGTATATATCTTCTTTCTATTGAAAAATATATATAGTAGTATATATATATATATATATATATGTGTGTGTGTGTGTGTGTGTGTGTGTGTGTGTGTGTGTGTGTGTGTGTGTGTGTGTGTGTGTGTGTGTGTGTATTGTATATTAGATGAAATCACTTATTAACCTTAAAATCAATCCATTTTTAAATGAAGAAGTATTTACTGATATCTGATATCTACTTAATAAAATAACTTCTAATAAAAATAATTTGCTTTTAGATGATTTGAAAAGAAAACTTTTCTCATTATAGTATTGTTATCAAATATTTAATTACTTAGTATTAACAAATGTGTTACAGTAAAGTTACATAAATTATTCCTAAACTATGCTTAAGTAAATTATTCTGTATAGTACTAAAATTTTACGTTGTTATTTCTTCAATTGTCCATAAATCCATAAAGATGAAGTAATAATTTATTTTATTTATTGAAAAAGATTTTCTAAAATTTCTTATTTTAATTTCTTAATTAATTAAGTAATTCCTTAATTAATTTTATTAAAAATTTCTAAAATTTAATTATCAATTATATTACAAGAACTAGCTATAATTAGGTTAATTAGTTAATGTGAAAGAAAATATGGAAACTGAGAGTGAGAAAACAGAAGCTTTAAAATCAATGCAATGAATAAAATAAAATGAAGTACAGAAATTCTTTATTTTTATAAATTATACACGTCTAATGACAGTTACAGCAAAAAATTTATACATTTCCTGTCATAAATATCATAACAATTTCAAGCTCCTTCAGGTTGAGTGATTATCAAATTCAAATAATGATAACTCATATACAAATAGACACTTTTTCATTTCAACAACATACACCAAGGATTTACATTCTACAGAAAATAAATAAAATTCCCTTAGAGATACTTATTTAACATTTTCATTATTGGCTGTAATGGAAACCGAAAAGATCATGAATTTGGGGCTTAGGCTGCGATGCCAAAATCTGATGACGACCTTCGTGGTGGTGACCATGGTGATGTCCATGGTGGTGTCCATGATGGTGTCCATGGTGATGACCATGATGATGTCCATGGTGATGACCATGGTGATGACCATGATGATGGCCATGTTTGTGATCGTGACCATGGTGGTGTCCATGTTCATGGCCATGTTCGTGACCATGATGATGTCCATGGTGGTGTCCGTGATGATGGCCATGATGGTGTCCATGGTGATGACCATGATGGTGTCCATGATGATGACCATGCTCGTGCCCGTGGTGATGACCATGGTGATGGCCATGATGATGTCCATGATGATGACCATGGTGGTGACCATGGTGATGACCATGCTCGTGCCCGTGGTGATGACCATGGTGATGGCCATGATGATGTCCATGATGATGACCATGGTGGTGACCATGATGATGGCCATGGTGATGACCATGATGATGACCATGATGGTGACCATGATGATGTCCGTGATGATGTCCGTGATGGTGACCATGGTGATGCCCATGATGATGTCCGTGATGGTGTGCATGATGATGGCCATGGTGATGGCCATGTTCATGTTTATGTCCATGGTGATGTCCGTGTTCATGTTTGTGACCATGGTGATGGCCGTGATGATGTCCATGCTCATGCTTGTGTCCATGATGATGTCCATGTTCATGTTTGTGATCATGGCCATGGTGATGTCCATGCTCATGTTTGTGATCATGCCCATGATGATGGCCATGTTCATGTTTATGGTCATGACCATGTTTGTGATGATGTCCATGTTCATGTTTATGATCGTGGCCGTGGTGATGACCATGCTCGTGTTTGTGACCGTGATGATGGTGATGATGATGATGATGCTTTTGATCCTGCTTTATAACAATCACTTTCTTTTCAGGTTTCCTAAGATATAAAAAAACAAGTTAACTGAGGAGGAATATTTTTAAATACTTGTTAGTTTTTAATTCAGGTTTGACAAATTATTTTTTACGCTCATTAAACTAAATCAATAAGAAATGTTTTACATATTATAGTTTGTTGACAGAAATTTTTTTCTAATAAATAAATGAATGTAAGTAATTTTTATAGATTAATGATTTCATTTTTATTTTAATTAATGGATTCTCTGTTTAAACAATTCAAACTCTTCACTACATAATCTTAAGAATTTTCAAGAATGTCATTTCTAATGTGTGTTAAGAAATTAACACACTTTGAAATTAAAAAAAAAAAAAGGTGTTTTCATCATGATATTTTATAACCTTTCTCTGTTGTATAATGGAGTAACTTACAATAAAAAATTACTTTTCATAAAGTATTATTTCATTTTTATGTTTCATCTTATTTTTATGCATATTTTTCTTAACTTGGAGATAAAATTATTTAAAAATTATGAATATTAATTCAAAATGTTTAAAAATGTATTCAAATTTCAGAAATTCAATCCATACTTGTTCTTTTCAATATAACAATATACTTATTTTTAATATATTATTCTTTCTTTCTCTTCAAGACAGTCAATGAAATAGGGAGGGCTATTTTTGATGTATTAAAAAGTGATTTACTAGCTTTATTTTTGAGTACAGTAGGTTTGAAGAATGCATCCAAAAATATAAATATAAATATATCTCTTGCCTTAAAATTAACGCATGGTATGTTTCAAGATTTATGTTGGTTTTTATAGGATTTGTCATGGTTCATTGGCATTCCATGAAAAATAACATTAAAAAATTGTTTCGTTCAATTTTATTAATTATTAGAAGTTTTCCGTAATTGTTTGCTTGTATATTTTTAATTATAATAAGAAATTTAAGTGATATTAAGAGATATTTAAAAGAACACCAGATTAATTAATTGATACTATCGAATTTTATCTATGAATATATTGTATATCAGAGAGAAGTTTCATAATAAAACCATTTGTGCATTAATAATAATTGCTTAATTAACTTATGTTTGCATTTGTAATTTTAAACTACTGTACACAACTGGGGGAAAAAAGTGATTTTTTTTTTCTACACAAATCGTAAAAATTATAAATCCAATAGAAATATATATCACATATAAAAAATTTTGTACAGTAACATAGATATTAAAATATTACAATTATATTATTATTATACCTCATACTAAAAATTATAAATAAAAATGTGTATATTTTGGATATCTTGAACTAATACCTGCAAGTCTATGAAATATTAAGGATAATAAAAAGAATTTCCGCAAGGATTATTTTTGTAATATAAAAATCCTAGGAATAGAAAAAAAAATAATTTACATTACTTTTTAAAATTAGATATATAAGGTAGTTAGTTGCTGAAATTTAATGTGAACAATTTACTGTATTAGAAAATACATAAATATTTCCTTTTATTTAGAATTTTATAAATGGGACTTACTTGTGGTGGACTGGATAGTAGTGGTAATATACACAGCAGGAAGCTTCGGCGTAGGCCACCATGGCCACAAGGGCCAAAAAGCATATCTTTAGGTCAATCATTATCCTAAAATATAAATGAAATGATTAGATTTCTTTATTTAAATATCATGTAATATTTTCAATATTATATACATGCATAAAATATTTGGAATATTCCATCCATGAATTATTTTTAATGCATAGCTTTGGAATATTTTTAATGCACAGCTTCTTGATGGAATATTTCAGATTTATATCTTCCATATAAAATATTTTAAATGCATAGCTTCCACTTGGAATATTCCATCGATAAATTATTTTAATGCATAGCTTTCACATTCAATATTTCAAATTTATAGCTTCCACTTGGAATATTCCATCCATGAATTATTTTTAATGCATAGCTTCCACATGAAGTATTTTGAATGAACAGCTTTTTCAAGTAATATTTTGAATGCACAGCTTTTCATGCAATATTTCAAATTTATGGCTTTCATATAAAATAGTTTAAATACATAGCTTCCACATGGAATATTTTTAATGCATAGATTCCCCATGGAATAGATATAAGGCATAGCTTTTTCATGGAATATTTAAAATTTATAACTTCCATATAAAATATTTTAAATGCATAACTTCCACAAGGAATATTTTTATTGTATAGCTTTCAAGCGGAACATTTTTAATGTATAAATTACACATGGAATTTTTTAAATGCATAGATTCCACACGGAATATTCTTAAGGCTTCTTACGAACAACATTGTGAATTTTTAAATGCTTTAGAATAAAATTTTAAAGCAATCACAATCGTTAAAAAATTGAATTAGATTTGCAATCAAATTTTTTAAATGCCCCAAAAGTAATTTTTTTGAATTATTGCTGTACTTCAATATTTTTTTAAGTTTATTCAAATTTGCATTTAATCTAAAGAAGGGTGACTTCATATAATTTACATCTAGTGCAAGCATTTCAATTAAAAAATATTTCTAAATAAAATTATAAAAATAGAACATTTGTAATTTATTTATACATTTTCCGAATTTAGAATTTTTTCACTATTTTAATTTAAAGTCATTTTAATACTTTTATTCTTTATTTTTAAACATTTCAGTAAAATAATGCTTAAAAAGCCAATTCTTTGAAGTTAATAGATCTTTCAGCTTTTTTTTTTCATTTGAGAAAATATTTTATTGAAATTATCAGTAAACTGCAGCTATAATTATTAGTAACTGTATTTAATCATTGAATATAAATAAGTTTTCTGTTAAAATTTAATATTTTAAATATTATCCCATTAAGTAAAATATGTATTCACCAAAAGTTAAATATCGCCAATTTTTTTATTATCACATTAAAAACCTTTCAAGTGTAAGAAATTTATAATTATTGTAAATATTTTTTTTCGTAATGTCCTACAAGTAATATAAAATATTTAAGTACAATTTTTTGAAAGAAATATTAAATTAGAATATCGTTAATTTTTATTAGAATTTCAAGCAGCTAGTATTACTAGGCTACAAATATAAAAATTAATTTTCAAAAATTAGACGAATAGTAATTATTCGTTAAGGAACATCAATTGTAAAAGCTAAAATTAAAATAAGTAAGACATTGTACTAGACTTTGTAATTAAGACATTGTACTAGACATTGTAATTAAGACATTGTACTCTAAAAGATATTGGTGAATCTCGAAACTATGATGACTAACACTTACATATAATTTTTTTTAACAAAAAAAAAAATCAACATTTTTTTTTGTATTGTTTTATTTTTTGAAAGAAATATTAAATTAGAATAATATTAATTTTTATTAAGATAACAAGCAGCTAATATAACTGGACTACAAATATAAAAATTACTTTCCGAAAATTAGATGAATAGTAATTAATCGTTATGTAACATCAATTTTAAAAGCTGAAATTAAACAAAGTAATGCATTGTACTAGACATTGTAATTAAGACATTGTGCTCTAAAAGATTTGGTGAATCTCAAAACTATGATGATTGATACTTACATACTATACTTTTTTAACTGAAAAAATTTTCAACATTTTATTGTATCGTTGTTGTTAAATAAAAATTCAATGATAAATATTAACACTATTTTATTGGTTTTAAGTTAAATAAATTATTTATAATGAAATATAATTTCTTTTTGGTTAATGGCATCAGTTTCAACAGACAATTGTTGTAATTAAAAATGAATGTTTTTCTGGTTACTTAAACAAGTAATAAAACTATACTAAATATAGAGATAAAACGGAAATAAACCTATTAATAATATATTTTATAATTGATTTCCAATGAGGAAAATATAAATGTTTAGAGGAATATTTTTTTAATACAATCCTCTAATTCTGATAACAGAAAATGGGATTTTAGCTAATTGCTTCGAAAGAAAGGGAAATTCCTCATTTTTTTTTTATTCATTAGAGAACAAAAATAGAAATTCATTTTTCTAATGCCTTTTGCACGTGGATATATGATTAAAAACAAATGGAAAACAAATCATTCTCTGTAGTTACATGAAATGGAGCGAAACTAATAGGAAAAAAATTTTACATTAATCCTTGATGATCTTGATAACAACAGTTATTTTCAGGAAGTGAGAAGTTTCATTTTGTGGCTTAATATCATTCATTGACTTGTGTTATGTAAATAAGGTATTAAGCTATAACATGGTTATAAAAAGATTGGACAAGCTATAATAGTAATTTCAGGAAATAACTTTTATAATACTCTGTAATTGTATTTATCGTTTTGAAGTGAAATTTATTATTAGTAGCTAGCATAGATTTATTTAGAACTTTTTAACTCATATTTAGAAAAATATATTGATATATTGAAAAATTTTAGGAATATCGAAATTAAAAGTAATCCAAAATTTTGCTTGATGGGTTTGATTGCTAAAAAGAAAAAAAATTAAATAAAGCAATTGAAAATTAGAAAATGGAATGATTTTCAACAAAAAGTCCTTGTCTCTGTAAAATAGAAAACTGTTACTACGAAACAAACTTTTTGTGGAATATTTAGATTTTTTATGTCAAATAAGCACACACACACACATACACACACAAAAACAAAAAAACAAAAAATGCATTGGTAATGCATAAAATTGGAATGGCTAAAATAGTATTCTTTTAAAATTTTTAAGATTAAATTTTCAGGTTTTGAAATAATTTGTTTATTAATGCTCAGATTTATTAAAACATTTACACATGAAATTAAATAATGTATACTAAATCAAACCGGCTCAATCAAATGTAATCTCCATTAAATTGTCTCATTCAAATGCATTCTCAACCAAATTTGCTCAGTTAAATGTATTCTCAACCAAATTTGCTCAGTTAAATGTATTCTCAACCAAATTTGCTCAGTTAAATGTATTCTCAATCAAATTGGCTAAATCAGATGTATTCTCCATTAAATTGGCTCATTCACATGTATTCTCAACCAAATTTCCTCAGTTAAATGTATTATCAATCAAATTGGCTTAGTCAAATGTATTCTCAATCAAATTGGCTCATTCAAATGTATTCTCAATCGAATTGGCTCAATCAAATGTATTCTCAATCGAATTGGCTCAATCAAATGTATCAATCGAATTGGCTCAATCAAATGTATTCTCAATCGAATTGGCTCAATCAAATGTATGCTCAATCAAATTGGCTTAGACAAATGTATTCTCAATCAGATGTATTCTCAATCGAATTGGCTCAATCAAATGTATTCTCAATCGAATTGGCTCAATCAAATGTATTCTCAATCGAATTGGCTCAATCAAATGTTTTAAAATCTCAATCAAATTGTTTTTATTATTTGAAATATTTTTACGTCCTACACTTTTATACTTAAATTTAATTTCGTAGATTTTATAATTTTTCAAACAATTCTAAAAAAATAAAAAAAATTAATTATTTAATTAAAATAAAAAATATATAGTACACAAATTATTCAGTCAAATTAAAGTAGTCCATCAACATAAGCATTGATGGCAACATAACCATTAAACAAATTATATCCTTTCTAAAACAATCTTCAGTTCTTAGCAAAAATACTTAAGTTGAAAGTAAGTTGTAAATATTTACTATGTCTAACTGAAAAAGTATTCTATTTTAGAAGGGAAACAGGGAATGTTTCTTTCTTCAAGTTTTCTGACGTTTCAAACATTTCTTTCGTAGTTTTAGTTCTTGACTTCTTCTAACTTGAGTTTAGTATTGTATCAACTAATAAATCACTTCAAACGCAATTTAATTTTATTTTTAAGTACTGATGAATCGTGTCTTCATTAAATGTATAAGCTATATCAACTGAGGAATAATCAAAAAAGCTATATAAATACAGAGGTATTTTTAGATTTATTTGATAAAATACTATAAAGGGATTTTATTAAAATTTAAGGTGTTAAATATGCTAAGAGCAATTGCTTAATAAATATGAAAATATTTAATAAATGCTGCTCACATTAAAAACGATATACTGTTATAAGTTGTGAATAACACAAAAAGCATAATGTCTTCTTCTCATTATTTAAATGTTAAAAAGTAATTTATAAAATTTGAAAATAGTCTGCATAATTTTTTTAAAAAGTTGTCCTTTTTTTTTTCGCCATATCAATAATCAATATGATTAATCTAATAAATTAACCAACCCTAATCTAATGTACCAATGTTCAATTACAAATGTTGTTTGCCAATTTCAATTTTTAATTGTTGAAGTTATATAGCTTCATTATCTTTTTAACATACTAGAAGTATTTTTTGTGCAATATGAGATGGTACCTTTTTTTTTTCGATATTTATACAATCAATGGCAACGAACTTACCAATTAGGGATTATCTATAATACGGATTTTTACAAAACTTTCAGGTCTGAATTTATAACGCTTTCATTTATTACAGCATGTTTAAACTAGTAAATTACATACATTTTAAAAATTCGATATAAATTTCAGTAAAATTAAAATTTTAAATTAAAGGATGAAGTAGCAAAAGCTTTTTTGGACTAAATTTCAATTTATCCAAAACACTGAGTGTCTTTTAAACCTTTGAGGAAGGGAGAGTTTACACCGATCATTAAATCTTGTTGGGATTTTATAAGCATTTCCAAAATTTTTATAAAGAATACTTCCAAAATTTATAAAGAACATTTGTAAAAAAAACATTGGTAAATTTTAAAAAATTAACATTTGTAAATTAAAACAATTTTATAAAGAACATTTGTACATTTTGTAAAGAATATCATTCCATATACAGCAATATTTCATATTTTAAAAAATATTTTAAAAATTTTAGAGATATATGGGTTTGCTGTATCACATAATGAACCTAAACCGTAAGTTTAATTCATTAGATATTTATAAATGGACTATTAATATACTTTTTAAAGAAAGTTATCCTTTTTTCATTGGTTTCCCCAGTAATCCGTATGACTAATTTAATAAAGCAACCAATCCTAATATAATATATCAATATCTCAGTTTCGCTTATTTATTGCATAACTGAACACAATTAAACTACTAATTTATGCATTTTGAAAGTGTTATATTACAATGGAGATTGAAATTTTAATACTTTTAGAGTAGCAAAGAGACTTCTAAATTCCAACTTGATTACGAGTGGAGAACTTTAACAATAGTTAGAAAATTTACATCGATCACTTATACCTTGTTGATAGCCCTTATAAAGAACATTTCTAAGAAGTTTTATAAGGAGGAATATTTTCCAAGTATAAAGGACTATCATTCGTATATAATTATTCCCAAGAATATTTCTAAAATTTCATCAATTTTAAGAGAAAGTTGGATTTGTTTGAAGGTTTTAAAGGTTTAGGCCCATAATGGGCGAGAAACCTTTAAAACATCAGCCCCGGCAATTCTGTCCAAATATTTATAAGTAAAAAGTGGAAAATGATAGCATTTTATCCCCACATATTCTTTTAAAGAGTTTAAAAAGCAATTCAACTAAATATTGGTTTAAATCTTGATTTTGTATACCAAAAATCTCTTCTTAACGTAGTGAACATAGCATAATATTGAGGGAACAAAGAACATAATAACATTGAGGAATTCCCATCTAAATCACAAAAACAGGGCTTCCATATCAAAGCTTCACTGAATCAGAAACAGAAAGTTCACTTTGCACTCTTTCAAAACAGCTTGGAGATTCTAGCACAGCGATGGCATTTCCATGTCGGACACTTTACACGCGGAAAATATCCAAAGTGTTTCTGGGCTCACCTGCAAATGTTCAGAAACAAATATCCTTCAGAGAACAAGGTAATCCAAGAAAGGAACTTTCACTTACCTATCGGATAATGTGTTGCAATCCGTTGTGGAGCTGAAAGGGTGACTTTCCGTGCACCCCTATAAAGCGGATACCGCCTTTGGGGACCAACTTCCGTTTTCGCTTGAGCGAGATTATAAAGGATTTGGTTTTCCCTAGCGGGATAGAGGGAGTAGACTGATGGCAA
>BPLQ01000645.1:0-233778 GCA_021605075.1 Caerostris darwini
ATTTTAACAGCTTTTGGATAAATTGAGATAAAGCAGCAACAGCAAGTATACATCTCAAAGCACCTAGTCAAGTCAACACAGCACCAATATATGATCAAAATATGGCCCAGCATACAAAAAAAATATTGATATCAGTCTGCGGCCAATAGCAACGAGACAAATGTTGAGCTTTGTTGTGACTACGTGCCTACTTTTCGTCAGCGGCACAGGGAACTTAATTTCTGCCAAATAAATCTTCTCAACATCCTGTTTCATATGTGTTTTAGGCGGATACAGAATACAAATTTAACAATTCCAGAGCTCCCAGAAGAAGAAAAATTCGTTTTTTTTTGGGGGGAATTTCAAGAGGATCATTATAGTTATTGTTCTCAACGTATTTAATAAATGAAAATAACAGCCTTATTATTTAAATCTAAACTATGGAAAAAATATAATTTTAGTGGACATGTTTATTGAAATATTATGTAAGGTGTATTCTAAAAGTTGTAAGATTCATCGCACACAGACCCTATAACACAGAGGGTATACTTACATTTGATGTTAAGCTGCTATGTAGTCTTCTCCCAATTCAGTACAATGCTTGGAATGCGTGTACAGGTCCGTAAACGCCTCCACTCCAATACTCTGAAGTTCCGATGTCGCAAGACTTTCAATCCTCTCAATCAAATCATGCCACTGCCGCTTCATTCAACTTTGGAAATAAAAAAAAAATCTAAGGGGAAGATCTGGCGATTACGAGAGATAGTTTGTAGATATTCGCGAGTGAGTTGGGAAACTATTATTCTTTCAGAATTCTAGACAAGCGTTAAGAACTTTTACAATATTTCAGGCAAATTTTCAATTTCTTAAAAGAAATAAACAAACAAAAATTCTTCCAAACGAATATAGCTTTTCGATTTTTTTTTTTTTTTTTTTTTTTTTTTTTTTTTTTTTTTGCCATCTTTTCCAGCCTTCTGCTCCACTGTGCATCGTTCTGAACACTATGTGCCAGTGACAGCTACCCATCGGTGGCTTCGGAGTCTTTATAAATGAGAGTCGTTGTAGTGTCACAAGCTATTCTCAACGCCACTCGATAATGAGAGAGTATGATCACAGCTTTATAGCATTAACATCAGGGAGAGAACAGTTACGATTGTTTCAGCCAGCTCGTCTGAATAGGCTTTGTGATGAACAGGCCGACTGAACTCCAAATTTTCGATGGAAGATCTATTTCCTGAGATCACAATTGTCAGCAAATGATTCTCCCTCTACATGCATCTGTTTTGCAATGCCTTTGATACAGACGTTGATTCGTTTTTATTCGTTATTTCGTTTTTATGGATGATCGCATCAAGTTACATCGAAAGTGTTGTTGAAGAACTTCTAAAAAGTGAAATCACTATGAATTGCTCAGTGTACTCCCCTGTTTTAAATTTCATAGAACTTGCATGGGGTGCTTAGAGGAGAAGTCTTTCGACACGATTATATCCGCTGGAGAACATCCAACAATTGTAACAGATACTCAATGAGGAATGGGCACTTTTATCTCAACTGTTGGATAATCTGGTGCTAAGTATGGAGAGACAGTGCTAAGCAGCCATTACAGTTGAGGGAGGCGAAATCCTTTACTAAAGGTTTCAGTCTGTTGTTCTTCCTCTTAGGCAAACAAATCTTTATATCAGTGCCGTCATTAAAGACCTTTTTTTAACTGATTCCATACAGTAAGGGTTCCATTCATTTTTGTGTTAATATGCTTTCTTCATAATACATGAGTAATATGAGTCTTCATAAACTATTTTATACTTAAAATACTGTCTCTGTATTCTGAATTTTATGTCTCTGAAGTAATTTCTTGTGCAGGTATAGCAAAGAAACAACCATTGCTTCAGTTTTGCACATGTGTTAATAATGTATGCATTATAAACTAAAAACAACTTACAGACTTTACTATATCATATATAAATACGTTTTATCACATTTTTTCCCCAACAAAACAATTAAAATATATTCGCAATATCATCCCTATTGATGTTAAATTAACTTACTAAACACCACTAACACACACTCAGAAAATTAAATTAATAAATTTCTGATTTAGTAATTGGTAGGATTATATCTTAATTTCTTAAATAATAAACAATTCTTTTAGCAGAAAAAAATAACGTTATTCTAAATACTTAACAATATTGTAACCACTAAAAAAACTTTTACTGAAATCCAGTTTCTTAGTGACTAAATTCCCAATAATATCTCAGCATTTTTGGGGGGGCTACCAAATTGGTTTAAATCATTATATTTATACCATTAAATTATTGGAAACACCGTTTTAATTAATGTAATAAAAATGTTTAAACCAGTGATTATTTGATAATTTTTGTTGCTGTTCTTTCACAGAATAAAAAAATAATTAAATTATTCATTAAGCAGAAAATCAATTTAAATAATTAGAGTTAAAAACAATCATGAATATATCAAAGAGAAAAAAATGCAAAATTTTTATTTTGTTAACTAAAATTCCTATATCAAAAACTCATTCCATAGATAAATGCTATATACAAATTTTTGTCAACTAAAAAAAGGAATTTCAGAATTACACTTTCTCTCCATGAGAAAGCTACAAACAATCTAAATGAGATGCATGTGCCTCTATATTAACATATTACAAGTATTATCAGCATGTTCCTAAAAAATTTTTCAACTTGGGTAATTAAAGTCCCATGAAAAATTAATGTTTATATAAAGAAGTCGTAATTTAGTATAAACTACATATTTCATTCAGAAACTCTAATTTATTTTTTGCCATTATTTTAGTAAATAAAAAAAAGTGACAAGAGCAAATTTCTATAGATTATTGTATACATAAAAAAAAGGTTGCCTACCAATAATTTTGAAATACAGCTTTCACTTAAATCTATAAATAAATCAGCTATCTTACAAGCAACCAGAAAAACATTAAATTATCAAGTTTACATTGTATTGATAGAGAGTTACAAAACAAAGGATATTTCATGTTTGTTTTAAAATGAGTAGTTTTGATTTTTAATACAATTTTTATAAAGAATTTTACTTAAGAAGATATGGCTAGAAGATTTAAAATTGTTTAATACTTTAGAAGGCTGTATTTTTTTAACATAAATTGAAAATCATTGAATTCTATTGATATTTTGATACTGAAATCTTAAAAAAAAGTAAGTAAAGATGAAAATCAATTATACAAAATATTTATTATCTTCATTATACACATATAAATAATTACAAATATTATAAAAACTACAAATTTTTGGCAGTCTTAAATGTACATTATTTTAATTTAATGTACTTTTCTTTTCAGCAGGTAAAACATTTCCATTAAAAACTTAATTATTTTTGGATACAATTCCAGTCACAGCACGTAAAACATACGGCAAAGAAGTTGAGTCTCTATGTAACCTTAAAAAAAAAATGGATATATAAATATAATTAATTGTTAATATAAATAATATTTAAAATAATGAAAGAAGTCCAATATACATACCTTCCACTTTCAAGTTGCTTGGGTGGACTGAGAACAATTGCAGCAACACTGTTAAAAAAAATTATTTTTCATAAACACATTTTCAGTGGAAACTTAAGGAAAAGCATAATTTTTTTTAAATAATCTTTCGATTAATATTGCAACAAATAGTATTTTAAAAATCATGAAATACCTTATTAATATACTTTATTAAAACAATACTTATTCCCTATTAAATTAATAAAGCAATAGTTTTATAGCTATCAGGAGCAACTTTTAATTTTAAAGGAGAAACAGAATACTTCCTACAAATGAAGCTTAATTATTTTAAATCTGTTGATAAATAATAGATATGAAAAAATATTTAATGAAAATCGGCTTATAATTATTCTTTTTACTAGTTGTAAATAACCTGCTTCGAAAATACCCTTGTATTCCCAAACAATGATACTTTTCAGAATTTAAAATTAAAATGATAAGTAGGGGTAAGACCAGTGTATTGATCTCCTTTCTCATTTTTTTAGTATTAAAAAATTGACTTGGAAATAAGTAGCACATTCAATAAACAAATAATAGCTACTTTACAAAGAATTTTAAATTTTTGTTCCTTTGCTAGAATTATGCTACTATTAAAAATTCAATTTTTGGCAGTTACAGATAGATGGAGGAGGAGGAAAAAAAAGGTTCAAATTGAAATTATTTAAAAAATATAACTTATAAATACACAATATTTATAAAAAGAATTATATTGAAAGCATTTGATTCACTAAAATATAAATCTGAACATTTAAAATATTAAATATACATTTTTTAGAATTTTTTAGGAACTTCAAATATACTTACTTAGGCGAGTTTAAAATTGATAGCAATTCAGATACTCGTTCAATAACGATTTTCCAATTTTTCTTGTAATCATTGCCAAACAACAAAAGTTGTTTTTGCGTTTTGGTTAAACACAAAATTGCTCTAGGTACTTGATCTTGATTTCTTGCCGCTAGCTTTTGAAAGAAAACAAATCTTCTTAATTTTTAATTTAACTACTAAGTAATTCAGTTTAAATACAATTCAAGTATTTCAGTTAAATACAATACAATCAATATTTGTTACTTAGTTTAGGGATTAATATTCATTGAATATTTAATAAAGAAAGAAAAAATTCAATAAATAAATGTTTATCCTCTTGCATTATAAATAATTATATTTCTTGTATTATATATATATTTTTTTTTTTTATCTTTTTTCTTTTCTATTTCTACATTTATTTTAAATCAATTTATAAAATTTTAGATTTTTTTTTTGTAATGTTCATCTTAGTTATTTATTTTAATAGTATAGATATTAATAACATGCAATAAATATTATTTCTCAATAAAATTTGATAAGTACAACAGACACATAAACCACAGTATCACAGACACAAACAAAAAACAAATAGAATTATTTTACAACTCTTTAGAAAAAAAAACAATGAATAATTAAAAAATACTTTTTTTATATCAATAAGATTTTATTTTATTCTTATTTATAATTATATAAAATTATGTAATTTTAATTTTAAAATATTGAAAAAAATAGTTTTTAGTATACAATTATAGTTGTATTAAAATACACCAATGGTTAAAAAATTACAAAATTAAGGATTTATGCAATAACAAAATGAACAAATAAAAACTTTTTTAAATATTTTTAAAGCATCATCACCATACAAAAATAATTACATCATAATTAAGTTTTAACAAAAAATGGAGAACACAAAATTACAGTTTTTGAAAGAAAGATTCTCAGAAATATCCTTGGTGGTGTCAAAGAAAATGGTCTTTGGTGAAGACACTTTAATTTTGAAATGTATGGAATCTCTAAAGAACCCAATATAATTAAAAGTATTAAAGTTACAAGAATGAATTGGGCAGTTCATGTTATTAGAATGGATGAAAAAAAAAATCCAGTAGGGAAGGTTTTTGTTGCAAAGTCCTTTACTAATAGTAAAAGAGGAAGACAAAAACTACGGTGGTTTGATTCAATCGAATCAGATTTTAAAGTGATAGGGGTGAAAAATTGGCAAAAATTACGTTGTTCTGGAAGAAACTTCAGCCATAGGCCTTGAACCATGCTGAGCTATCAAGTCAAATATGATGATGAATTATTAAATAACTTACTTTTGATAATGTTGTAAGTGATACACTAAGAAGTTTTAGAAAATTTTCATTTGAGGATTCTTGAAGAGAAGATAGAGCTTCATAGGTTGTTGTTTCCAAGCTCTCAAAAAACATGGCAATTAGTTCTGGACGACAAATATTACTATACACCACTGACGCATATTCTCCAATAATCCAAATCTAAAACAAAAACATAGATATAACATACTTTAGAATAGTTAAAATATTTACTTTTGATAAAGCCACATATAATAAAGCTAATTTGTAAAACCTATTGTTCACTATATAAATGATGATATATTGAATTACATATTACCACACCATACTATAATGTAATGAATAATATATTAATATAAAAAAATTATATTTCCCAAATAAATTTCAATACATACATATCCTCAATAAATTTAACAGAAATAAATAATACTGCTTACCATATGTATAAAATTTTTCTCTGAAATACTGTAATTTTTAAAGTGACTTATATAGGAAATAATGTTTTTCTGACAGTGAAATACTGTTTCAGGATGAAGTTCAAATAATTGCACAACAGCATCTGAGATAATTCTATAAATATGAAACAAAATAAATTACATTCGACATAAAAATTAAAATACTATTAATTGTTATAATTTATTATATTTCAATCGTGTTAAATTCATAATTATTGATTTATTTGTGATATTGATTTTGAAGTTTTAGTTTATTTTCTTAGTAAAATGAACTTAATAAATCAATACATTTTACAGATAATAAAGAGTTCTATATTAATAGACTAAAAGAATTTGAAGTAATAGTTTATCTAAAGAAAAACATAAAAACAATAGTTTTATTTTTTAAATATTACTGAATACAAAAACTAGTTCTAAACAATTTATATAAGTAAAAATTATTTGTAAGTAATTTGATAAGAAATTATATTTAATAAGCTACAGTAGTAATTGAAAAAAAAATTTTAACTATTTTTGTTAAATTGAATAAATAAGACATCAGGAATTTTACATGTTTTATTTAGAAACAGTAAAACATTTAGAAATGACTAACCAATGCAAATAAAAAATGTTTACATTGGTTAGTCATTCCTAATTGTATAACATATCTCTTTTTACAAAAGAAAATTTCTTTTTTTTAAATATAACTGTAATTTGGTGATTTGCATAAAACCATATTGAAACTAAAAAAATATTTTAGAAAATAATAAAACTTACAAGTGAACTTCTGAAGCATATTTTGGAACAGGATACACCAATGAAATTCTATCCAATATTGCTGGTATTAAAAGGGATGTTACAGTTGCATCTGCATATTGAAAAATAACTTCAAAATATCTCCTAAAAGAAAAATATCATTTTTACTGTGCCTTAAATAGTTGCATACATTAACTAATTTCGAAAGAAAAAAACTATTGTATTATACTGTACTTTAACAATGGAAAAATTGACTGTGCACAATATATAACACGACTCCGAGTAGCTAAGCTTCCTAATGATTGATGTAATAATGTAACACTATAAAGAAAAAATATGCAATAAACAAATTGTTCAATCTAAATTTATATAATAAATTATAAAACTTTAAAAAATAAAATATATTAAAGAAAACACAATGATCCATTAATTTAATCAATAAAATCATTTTGTATTTCAGTTTAAAAGTTCATAAATGAAAAAGGAGATTATTCGTCTAAAGCATACAATTTCAGAGGGTTTTTTTAATATCTGGTTTTTAATTTAGAAATGATCATATCAGGATAGATATAGTCATTTTCTGAATGATTCCCACTATTGATGAAATTCTTGCTTATACGTCCAATTATTCTTCTATCAAGCAATGATTTTTATTTTTATAAAATTAATTGCTTTTGGTTCATGTCAAATGATGCATAAAATAACTACATGTTCTAGTAACTACCATCTTACATGCCTCAAGTTGAAGTTTATATCTTGGTCAAAGCTTTAATTTTTAAGCCTAGTGATGATGTAGATTTGTTTGATATATAAGATATTAAAAAGTTACGATCAATCTTTAAAAAAAAAAATTATGCCACTTCTGTAATATCAAAATTTCAATAATTATTATCAAGAGAATAGAAATTGAAACATTTTATAGTCAGTTCTACAAGAAAGAATAATTAAACAAAGTGAATTAAAAACAATGGGAAATAATAAATCAAAACTTACTTATCTAACAATTTTAATTTTAATATAATAATTTTTTAAAGTTATAAAGAAATATTACATTGTTGGACAATTATTATCAAAATTTTCTGCTTATAATAAAAAGATTATATATTTTAAACACCTTCGAAATTCTTAATGTGGATTGTAGACAGCTATGTTCAATCTGTATTACAAAAAATCAATTCCATAAAGCTGTCATTTAAAAATGCTTTATACTGAAAAACAAACAGAACTCTTTTGCATTTATTTATAATATTTTTAAGGTAAACTCTCATATTCACTCATTAATCATACAAAAGGGAAAACAAAATTGGTCAATTATTTTGTCTTTTATGATATATTAAATAAATACATATATTCATTCATATACATATTTATAATTTTTGATTAAAAAATGCAAAAACATTTCCTTCATACAGGTCAAGCAACAAACAAATTGCCTACTAAGTTACCCAATAACAAAATTATGTTTGATTTGTATAGAAAGAAATCCTTACATAAAAAGTTGAAATGATTTATTGTAAAAAGTTTTAAAAGAATTTACATTTTTACTTTATATAAGTATTGTTGGCACTGCTTGTTTTCCGTAGCATAAACTTAATTGCAGAAGTAATTTCAGGTTTTCTAAGAGCTTCTATTAAAACTGGGTCTTTTAACATCCCTGGATCAGCACTACCAGTTTTATTATCTGTCAAAGTAAGTATAGAAGTCAAACATGGAAGATCTAACAAAGTGTAGAAAACCTTAAAAAGAAAATATGAAATATGTTATAAAAATTAATTTATAATTCGAAATAACAAAATTAGAAGATACATAATCATTTTTTGAAAAAAAAAATGTGTAATTAAGTAATATTATAAAACTTTTAATGTTAAAACTTTATTTTACAGATAATTTGAGTTATCTTATAAAACAATACAGTACAATATAAAATTTATAATTATTAAAATTGATAAATGTATATCATTTTACATTTAACTTTCAAGCATTCATTTTTACATAAAAATATCATGGTTTTTTTTAATTAAAAAATCTATTTGAGTCAATCTTGAAAAGCAAAATCCTTATGCATACTTTATTCATTAATTAGTATACAAATATAACTAGTTTAGTATGCAAGTCTTTTATCAACATTTTATGCAATTTATATATATATATATATATATATAAATGAATTTGGCAACATTCAAAATACACTGTAACATCTGCAACAGAAAAGTTTTCCTAATAGAAGAAGCAACAAAAAACACCATTGAGCCAGGGAGATTAATGAAGGCTGATACTAGAAAGGCATGTTTTGTTACAACAGATGACTTTTGATATTTGAAAATTTGATTGATATAATCTTTCTTTTTCTAATTTTAATAAACCTAACTATTAACATTAATGTACCAGTTCTTAACTAACATGTATATTATTAAAAATATGATATTTCTTTAATCAACCCTTTTTAACTGACCTCAACAGCAGTATTTTGAGATAGAAAAGCAGGTAGGATGTCCAAGAAATCTTCTGCAAAAGTACATGGTCTCCATGCTAAAACCTAGAAAAGTAATACAATAATTAAAGAATATGATGAACAAAATACCAAAAACATGTGATTATGAATATAAATTAAAATGGCAATGTGTTATACACTGAACATTGAGTCATGAGAAATATTTTTGGAAGAATTCAAGAAAGTGGCATAGGGTGCAACATCAAAGTATATAGAATGTTCATCTTATTACACTGAGCTGTCTCAATTGATCAGAACATGTTATCCATATGAATAACAGCTACACAAATCTTTAAACCAGTTAAGATAAAGAAAGGGCCCAAGGGAAGGCCAGACCTCATTTGGTAGTTTTAATTGAATAGCACTGTTTAACGATTGAAATAAAAAAAATTGAAGAGTTTGGCAAGAGATAGAAATGCTAACATCTAATTTGGAAAATCTAAATCTAGTCTGGGCTGTCCTGCCATGAATAATGGCAATTATATGTATAATATATACAAAGTCCTCACTGTTATATTTATTGGATAGTTATTTATTTATTTAGTTAGTTTTTACCATTAGGAAAAGGATCGTAAAGAATTAAAGCATCATTATGAAAAAAATTGATTTCATAATTTTTCACATAAGATTTATTGTTATCAAATTCTTCTAAAATAAAAGTATTTTCATCAAAAAGTATTTTATATTTCAAAGTATATTACGATTAACTATTCAAAAATATGTAAAAGAATGGACATTATATAATACCATATATATTAATTTATTTATAAATGTGAACAAATTAAAGCTTAACACAAAATAATGTGTAATAATTTTTATTTAATACACAAATATTAATTTTAAAAATGTAAAACCTTAAATTAATACAAAATATAAGGTTCAAAATAATATATTTGAATAAAAAAAAGACAAATGCATCACAATTTTTAAATTCACATTAAATTAAATAATTACTTACTTTAAAAAATGTTGGAAAGTACTTTTCCAGTATACTGCTATGATAACACAATTGAGACAGATTTTCTTTCATTAATTGCAGAATTTCATATGTTATATAATTGTCTTTATAGCACAAGCTTAACAAATCACAGAACAAATAAACATATAGGCTGTCTGGTTTATGCATCACTGAACTACCTAAGAAAAGCAAATTGAAAAGTCATTTATTAACATAAGTTTTCAAACAACATTAATCTTTAAAAAAAAACAAAATAAAAACCACAAATTTAAATACCAATTCTGTTATAAAATAACATTTAAAAAAATGCAATCAGTAATAAACTTTTAAATAGTTTTTAGTGAAATTAAAAATAATTACATTATACTGAATTAATTCAAAATTCACAACAAAATAATAACTGTATCATAAAATAGTGTTTTTATTTTTTAAAATCATTAAATTTAATATTCAATAGCATTTAATTCTTATCAACTTCCTTCTGATATATAAAAAAATAGCATATAATAAAAACGCATTTAATAACCTATTTGAAAATGAATGATTTAATTCATAAAATGTGAAAAAGGAAGGAAAAATAATTCATTTTTTAAGATACTACATAATTATTTTTCAGTACATCTATCTTGTGTAATAACATAAATTTTAAATTTATAATGAAAATTATATTACTAAATTAAGATTTTTTTATTAAAGCATAATTGGTGTAGTTCAATGTATAGATTTCAAATGATGGATATTTCCTTTTAACAAATATAATTTTAACGATAAACTTTATTTTGTTAATACTTAAAACAAATTGAAGAAGTTGAATAAAAGTTTCACTAAATTTGAAAAATATATTTTGGAATATTCAAAACATATTGAAATAGTTATTAGAATCTATATCTTAACATCTCCTTTAAAAACATATATTAATTATGTTATTAATAATTATATTAGCATATTTTCTCAAACTTGATACATATGAAATGCATGAATAAGTCTCATAAGCATCTGTATCCCTAAAAAAAAAAAATTTAAATAATAAAATATATCCAAAACTTTACCGTGATTTATGAAGAACTGCATTGCGCTCACTAACACCGCAACATCTTGTGCTTCTGGGTCTGCAGTGACATTGGAATGCACTTGATCATAAATTCGCCGAATTATAGGAAAAATTGAATGAACTATACCAGAATCCATTAAGCATATGATGTTGAATAAGTGTATAGCTTCAATAAGACACTATAAAAAAATTAAGTAATATTTCTAAACATGTATAACTCCCATTTCTAATAAGAACAAGATCCAATTATGAACAAATATTATTATTATTATTATTTTTATTTATTTATTTTTTTGCATTAAAAGCCCTTAATTTTACACTTTTTTAGATAAAAAATACTAATGAAATAAGTTTCATTTACAAAGGAAGTAATTAAGTATTAAAAGAAAAAAATAATTTGTTGTAAATTTCTACTTTGGATTAGTTATATTTGATAAGTTAAAACAATCAAGAAAAAAATAATAATTTAGTAATAAAGAATTTCATTCACTATCACAAACTTACAGCTTTTTGAAATTGTGCAACAACATCAGAGCCAGCTTCTGCATAAAAAAAAAAGATAAAAAGCAATTAGTAGGAAGTATAATAAATATTAATTTGATAAGAAAGTTATGTCCTTTTTCTGTTATTCCAATTGAAATATTTATTATTTCGTTGTTTTTTAAGCGATTTAAACAATTTTGGCATTAATTGAAAACTAGTATTTTACCGTTTTAATGATGCATACCCTTCTTCTTTGGTGAGTATATGTTTCACGTTTTTTTTACTGCAATTTCTCTGTTTTACTAAGTGAGTACCATACATATCTGTTTGCTTGCTGAAAAAAATATCTACCAATTCTGGAGACGTTTAAAAATTGTCTGTCGTTAGGCAATATCCTTTATTCAACAATGGTAGAATAAGAGTCCACGCTTCAGATGACTTTTACAGATATTGATAATTATTATAGATAAGTATTTCTTTTACAGTGTATATAATAAGGCTTCTATTTGCAAAACGCACAAAATTTATGCTGTAAAGATTCACCCATGTCCATTTCACCGTACTTGAAAGGTGTTTATACAAAATTGTTAAGTGGATAAAGTAAGAAAAAAATAGTTGGGCATCAAACATATGGTTGTAAAATTTACAATCACATTTACTATTTTGGTATCAATAAAAAAACTAATTAGCATTTATAAATGAGAAACTTACAAAAGTCAATAAAAATATAAAGCATACTAACTTCTATCAACTTGATCAACTATTCTCATACAATATTCTCTTATAGACAGACTAAGGTCTTCACAACCCAAACTACCTATAAAAGATCGCTTATGTTTTGCTGCAAAGAAAATAGGAAGATAAAAGTTTCTTTAATTTTACTACTAAATTTTTAAAATTCATACCAAAATTATATAAAAATAATAATTACTTACATCCTTTCCCATTAATTTCACTGGTGTTCCATAAAAATGATCTCAACATTGAGAAAGATTGAATGTTTCTTAAAAAATTTGGACTGTTGGTTGAAGCTATTGAATTAAAGAATTTTAAAATGCATAAAATTTTCAAACATTACATACAAAATATTTATTTTATTTAAAGGAAAATAATAAGGAATTACATAAAATGTAATTCCATGTAATTATTTAAAGGAATTACATAGAATGTATTAATTTTTTTCTAGAAAATAAAATGTATCAAATTGAAAAATTCTTAAAATCAATTTTTTATTTCATCTTTTAGAATATTTAAAAGAATTTGAAACAATTTCTATCATATTCTAATAATCATTTTGAATATTGCACTAAGAAATATTACAAAGCCATATACAGTATAAATTAAAACATACTCTAAAATGTTGTATAAAATGTACTTTATGCTAAACATATTTGTTGAAATTCTTGCGAATATACCGCATTGCAATTTCCTCTAATTTTATATTTAAAACTCTTGATTTAAACACAGCACAATCAAGTCATTAAGATATTTTAAATAATGAACTAAATAAAAAGGAATTTTTAATTTAGTAAAATGAACTAAATAAAAATATTACAATAAAAATTATTTAAAATAATTTTTTTTGTTTTTGTCTCCCACTCCATGAGTTGCCTTACGTGAAATTTGTCACATAATGACATTCTTTCACTGAATAATTTTGATGTATTAATAATCAGTACTTCTTTTTCATAATTTTTTTTTAATTAGGATGATATAGAAAAAGATAAATAAATAAATATACACATTGTTTCTAAAATTCTAAATTCAATGATTTACTAAAGGTGAATAATATTTTAAAAATATATAAATTTAATATTTAGATACTTACCATAATTCAATACAGTAAAAAAATCTTGAGTATTCGTCCCATCTACTTCTGTAATTGAGAGAGAACTGGAAGATTTTCTGAAGCCCAATGTTCTGCTTGAAGATGCAGCAACATGTACAATCAACCATTCAGACAATAACGAACACATTCTCTTAATGTCATCTAAATAAACCAAGTTATTATTTCTATATATTATTTGAAAGTATATTTGAAATTAAATACATATTATAATTGTCTAATACCAGTTTAATTTAACATTTCATATTTAGCTAATGAAATTATTTATTTTATGAAAGATAACGAGCATTACAATTATTGATGTGATACGATAAAAAATTTATTATTATAATAACTAATTACTTATTTCAGCTGAAAAAAAGTATGGTTCATATAGCTATGTTAGTGATAAAAAAATATGTATTCAATGTCGATCATTTTAATAAAGTAACATGCTACATCCAATTCATGTTTCTTATCCCACTTTGTCGACAGCAACATTTAGACTAAGTCCATGAACTCGTGTATTCTCATGGAAGGAGGGATGGGGGGGGGCAGCTGCTGTTGTAATGGAGTACCCGCACATAGAAAGGTCTCTAATTATAACCTTTGAGTTATTTCCACCCCTTGATCACTTTGAATCTAGCTCATAACAACTCTGACTTCATTTTTAATAATACAAAATAATAGTTAAGTGCTTTTATTTACTAGCAGAAAAAAAAAATTTATGAAAAGCCATAAATCCATTCTTATAAAATTAAATGTAACAATAAAATATCTATTTAATTCTTTTGTGTAATATGAATATAAATACATAAAATATGTTTTATTTTCAGTTATTGGTTATTTGTGTGTCAATATGACACACAAATGAACATGATTAAAATGATTCGTGAAAATATTTCATGAAATATTTTAATCATGTTCATTTTATAAACATTATTGTATGTTGGTATGGTATATTACTTTTGACCAGCCTGGTATTATGAAGTAATCAGTGGTTCTCAAATTAAAGAGTACAAGAAATCCTGATCTGTATGAACACAATAGTTTTGATAATTAATAAATAGTATAACTATGAACGTTATAAGAACTTAATCAAATTTAAATTTCTAAGAAATTGAATATATGTATTGAATACATAAATTTCAGTTGTGTGTCATATGATATCTGTGTTAATTGTGTATAATGTCAGTATCAATTGTATGTGAATACACGTCTTATTTTAATATTTCATGATAAAATGTCAAATAGGTCATCAATGATTGTTTAACTTGTTTAATTATTTCAAATTTATATTTTAAAATAGTTTAATATTACTTCTACATATTTAAAACAAAGTTTTAATTTTAAAAGGCATTCAATGTCGCGATCGGAAATTTTCAAAGTGTTGTAAAGCGTCACCAAATCTGTAAAAATCCAATAGTTAGAAACTTAGAAATTGTCAAAGCCATAAATACATATGGAAATTTTTAAACTCGTATCACTCTACATCGATTACAAATCCTCTATGTGGGAGCTCTTTAATTTATCCTTTTTATCACTAGCATTCCTTAAAAAGAATAAATTTTTTTTAAAAAACAATATGGGGAAATCGAGAAATCCTCGAAAATTTCAAAATGATTTCAAAATTTTTGAATAAGGAACATTTTTCTACAGGAGGACAATGATTCTGAATTAAAAATAATAAAAGTAAAAGTTTATTCAATAAATTATTGCATTATTATAATAAAAACCTTATAAAAATTGTGAAATTAAGTTTGAAATTGTTAATTAATAAAAAATATCAATGGTAATAAATCTATAAATTGTGATTGATACTTAAATTAATGATTATATCTTAGATGAAATTTGAGTTTAGTTGATCCTAAAAAGGATAAATTAAAAAAAAAATTGAGTTTAGTTGATTCTTTAGTTGATCATTGATTTAATACAACGAATGATTTTAAATTCCACATTTTAAATGACAATGAGATGGCATTAATTTGAAGACAAAATAAGTATAAATGGTATGCAATATAAACAAAAATATGTATAAATGGTATGCAATATAAACAAAAATATGTATAAATGATATGTGATATAATGATAGACATTTTCGTGTAATTCTGTAGAAATTGAATATTAAAAAATTATTATTCATTTTTGTAATTCTAAACGAATTCAAGACACTACCATATAGAAAATCATAAAGTTACAAAAAAGGAAAATCAGTTATTTATAATATATTAGATTTTATTTATATTTACCATAGATTTTTTTTCCTTTGTGTGTATGTATCTACATAAACAAATGATTGACAAAAATTATAAAATTTTAAAAATGCTTTTTTTAGCACAACTATTGGATAAAATCCTAAAGAATGGTAACATATACCTTAAAATATATCCTTATAATAAAAATATACCCTATAAAATTATTTTAAATCTTTTCTATAAAGTTTAATATAAGCCCTTTAAAACCTTTCTAATTATCTTTAATTTTATATTAATCACATTCAGTTGTGACCTATTAAAAAATTAATACTCTATTCTTTGTAGTATGTAAATAACAACTCTACAAAATAATGATTAATATTTTTAAATGAAAAAGCAATGAAACTAAGAATTTTAAAGTAAATTAATATTGCAACCTTGTGTTAAAGGATTCTTTAAAGACGCAACAGCAGCAGAAACAAAGCCTAAAAGCTGCCATTGATAATCTAATGGCCAATTTTCATTACATAAATGCCTAAAACATAAACGAAAATGATTTCAAAAAATATATAAGTAAATAATAAAAACACAAAATTATGAAAACATAATATAAATGTTAGAAAGGATTCATTTAATCAGTTTTTACATACCATGTAAGCTTTCTAATAAGTTCTTTGGTGCCAGGATCAGAAATATCCTTTAAAAAATCCAAGGTAAAATATTTAAATTAAATTATACTATGAGTATAAATAGTCTGAATTTAATAATTGAAGCAGTACAATTTTGTTTTCTTTTTATCATAGTACCTTAAAGACTATAAACTTAAAATGTTTTAGCCACTATTAATTTTAAACTAGAAAAATTATTTACTTTGGTTTTATCCCAAATGACTTTTGGGCTTCTAACATTTTAACACTTATGTTTAATTTGAGAAATTTAGTAATACTTCTCTATTAAAAAATTACAAATTATATCAAATCTATAAGCATTAAATATGTTGAATTGAATGTGTTGCAAGCCATTAAACTACTGAAAGCAAAAATATTGATAAATTGATCTGGAATAATATTACCAATAATAATAATAAACCTTTTAATTATACTAAAGTACTAAATTAATAGAAGAATTCATAGAAAAAAGGTAATTTTCCCCTTTTGGCTTGCAAACAATGAAAATTTGAAACTCTATTAAAAACTTTCTATTTCTTTTAACTAAATTAGCATCCATTTTTATAGATAAAATTCAATTTTTAACATTATCTTAGAAGTACTTTAATGAAATTATACTGAAATATCAAAACAAACTTACTTGTACAAGTAAAACAGGCAAAGCATGAATTAATTGAGTACCAATTTCTAAAGTGAGAATTTCAGATATATTTTTAACTGGAGATAATTTCTGCAAAATAACTGTAGCCAAATGTCTCTGTGTTACTGTAGCATCTGAATCAACAATCAACAAAAGTAATGAGCTGAGTATGGCATCAATATCTGTATTCCTGAAAAAAATATTCAATTTTAAAAATTATTTTATATCATAAGGAGGTATTTAAAATGTAACCCAGCATTCAATAGGCTCATTAATTTGTATTAATAATAACATCTTCATTATATAAAGATGCAATCATACTGTGAATTAAAAGCACTAGAATTTTTAAAAACTTATACAAAAGAATGTGATTTACACAAAAACGCATGCCAATGATTTAGATTTTAAGATTTTTATCAAGAGATGGCACTGAATCATTAAGACTACCAAAATACAAATAACCATCAAATATAAGCATGCTGTTGAATATGGGCTTAGCAATAGGATATGGCGATACTGTAAGCCCATAGAGGAACAATTACATTTACAGCCACTTGTAGTGTGCACAGATTTACTGAATGTCATCTTTGGTGCCTTCTACTGTAGTGCCATATTCAAGCAGGAACTAGAAACATGTTCTGTAAAAGGATTATACTACCTAAAAATGGTAAGCAATACTGTGATGGCATGTTTGAAGGAAAAAATATCTTTGAGATTTAATATTTGTTTAAGTAATATGGTGTGCCTCCTCATACTATATCAAGTAGTTTTTCTTCAGTGGATTTAGTTTTGAACAACCAATCAGTCCTATATTCTTTATTACCTAGTGTAACTGCCTATAAATTTTTTGGTTTGGTTGTGAAGCTATAAGTCATGAGAATACACTAACATGCTTTGTAAAATTAAAAGATGCTGTCTAACATGAAATGGCTTCAATGCACCCAGTCATATACAGTGCATCTATTAATGGCAAGATTACAAAGTTGCAGAATGTAATTCCTTGATCTAATGGATATTCAAGAATTGATATTGTGAAATAGTATGCAATTAAGCATTCATGCACCATTTAAGTCTTTCTTTTACGAAATGTTCTACCAAAACAAGAATAACATTTAAACCCCATCTATTGATAAAATTTTGAAATTTATACATCAAAAAAAAAAATCTGAATTCATGACAAAGTTTTTGTAAATCACATCATTGTACAATTACTCATTCATTTACTTAAGAATCTTTAAAAAGTAGTGAGTTTTGATTCAATCAATACTGATATATCAGATTCATCTATCACTAAATAATATCAATTTATAGAAAATCATTTTAAATATATGATTTAACTATTTAAAAAATAAAACAATAAATGGAATTTAAAAAAAAAAAATTATTTGGTTCAATTATATAGTTATTATAAAATGAAAATATCCTGAAAACCAAGGTGCAAGATTTTAGTTATTTTTCAGAATGGAAATCCACTTTGTATATTATTCCTTTTTTCATCATCTGCCAATATACTTCATTATCATTGTAATTTTTATCATCTGTCACACTATACTAAACTACATCTCACAGGAGAACAGGTTTGGTTTGGTTTGTCGCTCTACGGTCATCTTGTGCACACGCTAGACTAAACAGACCGGGACCTACAGTTTAAAGTAGATTCTGAACCTCTACAAACGTTCATGGCACTGCCGCATAGGAGAACAGAGTTTGTTATATACTAAATTTGTCTCTAGCACAAATATTTCTATTTTAAAAATGATAAACAATAGTAATATAAACCACACTTTTATCCTAATAACACTCTTGATAAATACATACAACATTAAATCAATAGATCTGACTGAATTTATTGATATGCTATCATGAATAATTTTTGTAATGTTTATAGAAAGAGTAATACACAGTATTTCCATACTGTGTATTACTCATACTGTACTCTCTTAATTGTCTTTAATTAGTTTATATTCTTAATTATTAATGTAATTTATATTATATTAATTTAATTCACAATTATTAATTTATATTCGTTATCTTTTTTAATTTACAAACTAAAACTAATTTCCCATAAGTATTTATAAAGTAAAACTTCACAATAAAATATCTCCTGCACTAGATGTAAACATTAGAAAGATCACAAGAATTAAGAAAGAATAAAATAAAACATATTATAAAATTTCTAAAATTAATTTTAAGATAAAATCTTTTCAATCCCAAAAATTTAGAACACAATTTTATTTTAAAATGATTTCTTACGATTCTAAATCATGTTGAAATAATGCTGTGTTTAAAATCTGTAAATACTCCTTTGTCATAGTTTTAGGAGCATCTTCTATAACTTCTCGCAAAGACTTCATCTTTAATTATTGAAAATATATTTGGTTTATTTCATATAAATAGAAAGATGTGGCGTGAATTTAAAATATTCACTTCTGTAAAAAATAAATTTTCCTAAATTATGTATATGCATAAACCATACTATAAGTCAATTAGAAATATACTTGACTTCCAATTATTTAATTCCCGAAGTTGACAACAATTTAACGTGATCTTTTATTTACTATATAGTCACATGTGAATCAGTACAGCATGATTTTGAGTTGACTGTCATCGCCCCTATCAGTGATGGGGGAGTCTGCATTTTAGGTTTATCTATGTTTATTTGGCGATTGTTTGCCGTTGTAGTTTTCGCCAAGTCCCCACTTAAAATGCCGGTGGCGGTATTTTTTTCACTGCCCTTTGGCGATTCCATTTGGCGCAAAAAAGAGATTCGGTGAAATCCAAATGCAGAATACCCAGTGATGGGTCAAATCCATATGATCCGTAGAAAAAGAACGAATCATTTCTGAAGGCATGTTACGAACCATTACTTTTTATCTGCTTCCAAATCAGCAGTTCGATATTGCTGGAGAAAGCTACTGTTCTGCAGCTCATGATAAAGTTCCTTCATTACCAATAGTGTCTGAATCCAAATATTTTTTGTGTCCTAAACGTCAAACATAGTTATTTCAACATCTTTATATCTCCTTGTTTCGAAAAAATTCGCTGTTTTATTTCTGGAGTCAAGCCTTTTTTTCTGATTTTACTAGAATTACTCAAATATGTTTCATTAAAATATGTCGAAACAAATTGATTGTAAATCCCCATTTTGTTGAATAATTCATAAAACAATAGTTACTTTTTGCTTCTTCCTTAGAGGACATTTTATATTATATAATGAGTAGCGCTTTGAGATGAATGGGTTATGGAAAAAACTTTTTAAGATTGAACATTTCTTAAAAACATTTTGGAAAAATATTCAAAATACTGAGGATTTCAGGAAAATATAAATTAGAGGGAAGGCTCTTATATATTTGCTGCATTAGGATGCAATTTAAATACATATACATTGAATTTTAAAATTAATTTCATTTCTGTTATAGAATCTTTTTTTCTACCCTTTGTTCTTGTATTATATTTATAGGGAAGAAAATATACTGAGATATGGATTCAATACGAAACTTTGGATACATACATTAAATTAAAAAAATTAGAATTAGGATGAAATGTTAAAAATTAGTTTTTATTTAATGTATGCAACCATGCTGTCTCCTACACATTGGCAACCCTGTGACTTTCAGGCGAAATGGTCAGTTGGCCTACAGACTCTCACCTAGAAGGGAAGTAAATTTCGCGGACCTTGCGTGTATCCGATCATCGGGTTTTCGGTTTAGAAGTGGAATCTTTCCACGAATCTATAATTATATATCATTAAATAATTGTATGTTTAATTGTATGTGTGTGATGTTTGTGCATAAGTAAATAAAACTGTAAGTTCTCAAACCTGTGCCTCAAGTATCATAACCCAATCACACCTAGCTACAATCTATTTCATTTCATTTCATTCAGTCTGCATCCATTTCAGTAATGGATGTATTCATAAATACATTTTGTATTTTTAAGAAAGTAATTTTTTTTATCATTTTTGCAGTTTCGAATTTATTAGAACTATGGAAATATTACATTAATTTTTCATAGTTTTTTTATATGAATAAAATTATTAAATTCCTTGACAGAAAAAATATTAAATTGTCCTCTGAATTTTGTTTTGAAATGCGCTTTATTTTTAATACGCTTTCATTAGTTTCACCTGTATGTATGTTTGTAACTGACTCTTTGGGCTCGATTTTGCCCTACTTGAAAGATCTGATTTAATTTAAACGTTGTAGACTTATCAAGGACCGACGACACTAAAATATTTTGATAAGTTTATTATCTCATCAGGATTAGGATCGCCAGGATTAGAGATTAAAACACACAGCCTTTGAAAAGTCATTTTGATCGGCGCATCATTTTTTCCCTTGGAGATCTGTTTCTCCTCATACACACTATTTAAGCTGCAAAGAAACATTTACACCTTTCATACATTCAAATCTGCATCGGACAGCGGCACAACGGATAATGTGCTTGACTACGGATTAATAGATTCCCTGTTCGACATATTCGCATTTAGCCTTTGTTTTACTCACAGTTAAAATATTTTAAGAACCAGTCGTCCGTATCGGGACCTCATTTAAATATTATAGTTTAAAAACACTAAAAAACATGCTTTTAGAGTTAATCAAACTAAAAAGTAAAAAATAAATTAATTGTTTAAAAAAACTAAAAAACAAGCTTTTAGAGTTAATCAAACTAAAAGGTAAAAAATAATTGTTAACCTAAGAATAAAATGACTGAAGACAAAATGAATGTCACTGTTCTAAAAGCGTGGGGTGCTCGATATCAATCGTTATAATTTTTCACTAGTTTCATTCCGAAATGCAGAGTTAGTTTAAAAATGTCATACAAGGCATCCCACGCTTTTAGAACAGTGACATTCATTTTCTCTTCAGTCATTTTATTCTTAGGTTAACAATTATTTTTTACTTTTTAGTTTGATTAACTCTAAAAACGTGTTTTTTTTAAACTATTAATTTATTACATTAAATATGTAATTTAATTGAAATATGAATTGTTTTAATGTGTTGTAGTAAGAAATAAAAGCTTTGTTTAAAATTTAAAAATATAAAATGATAAATGAGTTTCGATCGAGTAAGAAAGAAATACTCTTATATGTTAGCTGTAGGCACATCTATTTACATAAGCATAAATTAAGTTTTTAATTTTGAAATTGTATCTAAAATTATATGTATCTAATATTTGAAAAAATAGAAAATTGTTATTTAGCAAAAAAAAAAGGCATGCATATGGAGAAACAATTGCATATAGGTAAATAAGGGATAAATGTCATAAATAGGTTTAAAATAAATATTATTTAACAACCCTTTTATTATTTCTAGATATTTTTTTGTTCTAATGCAGCTGACAAACACTTAGACAATTGTTTTCGATGGCTTAAGGTAAGTGCTGCACCGACATTACTCGCTTAGCACTACTCAGGAGGTGCGTGCAGCTTGAAGATAAGCTAGTAACAATACCTCCGCAACGCTCTACGATCATTGTAGACAGGGACCTACGATTTAAAGTGGATTCCGAACCACTATAATCATCCATGGCACCGCTTGAACTCGAACCCGAAACCTGTGGTACCGAGCGCTAGAGCGTTGGCCACTCGTACATTCAGGCCCCTTATTTCTAAATATAGCATGGCAGATTTTTTCTGTGAAAAAAGAATACGCTTACGAAATTCAGTTCAAACAATAAATGTAAAATAAAGAATTTCTTCAATTTTTCAAATTCCAGACAACAAATAATTTGTAAATTTTTATAAAAAAAATTATTTTTAAATTTCGGTAACTATCAAGATAATAAACGAAAAGTGCGATATTTGTTTCTATCTTTTTTCACTTTTGCAAAACGATCTCAATTTGGATATTTGCATATCGTAATGGGTGTTGCAAATTAGCGTTCGTTAAGTTAGACCGTATTTTGTGTTTGGTCGATTTCATTTTAGCAAAAAAGGGTTCGCAGGTGCAAGTTGAACCAAAATCGCTAACAACTTCAACTAAGAGTCTAGTTTTCTCTGCTATCAACAATCAACTGTGCGTATCTAGGAAGGGGCACTGAGATCACTTAAAATGAAACATAGTACCTGTTATATTAGACGTTCTAAGATGCGCGCGCATCATGAGCTCGTAGTATATAGTTTAATTATTCTGTGAACTCATAACCGTAAATTGATAGATAAAATAGGCAATATTTGTCATATATTTTGAAGAATAATATTTTAACATCAAAGTTAATTTTTTCTCATAGTTTCGATAGTTATTTTTTTTTAATATTTGGATGCACACATAGTCTATTTTTTTAATACATTGATTTTTACTACTATGGCCCTTATAAAATAAATATATTTTGTAAAAGATTTAGCCGTATATATTGATAAATCTCACGGACAGAAGAGCTTTCCTGTCCAAAATACTACTTCTACTTTCATTGAAAACGAGAATTTCCCCGTATGATATAATGTAAAAATTGATGTTAATAAAATGTGTTCGTTGTGAAAATGAGAGTTATTTTTCTTTTGAAAGAGTAGAAATATCTTTGAAGTAATTAAGATATTATTTAACCTTATTTTGAATGTGTTCACTAGCGATAAAAGATCCCATCTAATTTTACGAGTCAAAAGAATCTGATGTTCTAGCGTTTAAGTAATTTGAAGTTAGTTTTGGTTTTTGTATTACTGAATGCTGGTACAACATAACTAATGGCGTCCGCGACAGGACTTGTATAATTGGATGTGGATAATAAGTGAGAAAAAGGCAAGTGAATTTTGAATTTGAGTTTTAATTTAAGTGATTTATTGTACTTTGAATTTGTTTAAGAACTTTTGAACTTTGAACTTTTAAAAATGGAAAATTTTAAAAAGAAAAGAACTGTTGCACGTTCAGCATTTACACGTTTATATAACGCTATTAATGATGTAATTTCTGAAGATGGTGCCAATTTAACGGACAATTTTGATTTATTGGCCGATTTTGACCTACTTGGCGAAAAATACAACGAACTTTGTGTATTGAATGAGGAAATTATGAATTTAATGTTGCTTGAAACAGAAATGAATCCAGCCGACTTGGATGCTGAAACTTTTGCTGCAGATGAATATAATAAGAAATTTAAAAGAATCAACATTATTTTTAAAAGCAAAAGTAATAACCGTGAAGAAAGTGATAACTCTAGTTCTGTCCAGAGTATTTCTAAAAGAAAATTTAAGTTGCCGTTATTGGAACTAAAAAAGTTTGGTGGTGAAATCAAAGACTGGTTGCCATTTTGGGGTCAGTTTAGTAAAATTGATAGTGACCCAAATATTGACGAGGCTGATAAGCTTCAATATTTGATACAAGCTACATTGCCTTCGACTAGAGCTAGAGAGTTAGTTGAAAGTTTCCCACCTTCAAAGGAAAATTATCATAAAGCAATAGACTCTTTAAAATCACGATTTGGACAAGATGATTTACTTGTCGAATTCTATGTTCGAGAACTTTTGAAACTAACAATTTCTATGAACTCTAGGGATCAGAAAGTGAAACTTCCTACTTTGTATGATCGGATTGAGACACAGCTTAGAGCTTTAGAAAGCTTAGGAGTAACAACTGAAAAATATGCTGCTATGCTCTTTCCTTTAGTTGAATCTTGTTTATCCGAGGAAGTTCTCAGAGCTTGGCAAAGGAATAACAGTTTCAATGATAAAAAAGAAGAATCTCGACTTGAAAATTTAATGCAGTTTTTGAAAAACGAAGTAGAAGGAGAAGAACGAATCAATCTGGCTATGAAAGGGTTTTCAGTTAAGGACAATCCTAAAATTTACTCATTGAAAAAACCTATGCACACTGCTGCCGGGCTTTTTGCTGGAAGTCAAAGTTCTTCTAACTGTGCCTTTTGCAACGAAAAGAATCATGAAAGTAAAAATTGCAAACTTGCTTTGAATTTAGATTTACAAGAAAAAACAACTTTGCTGGCCAAGAAGAAATGCTGTTATCGATGTTTCAAGACTGGACACATGGTAAGGCAGTGTACAAACAAAATTAAATGTTCCCAGTGTCAAAGAAGACATTATAATGTTATGTGCCCTGAACTGAAGCCGGTTGTATCCACTGGTTCCGTTAAACTAGTCGACAAAGCTGTAGAAAACTCAAATGAAAAATTCAACACCTTGGCGAATCCAACTTGTTCAGCGGATGTTCTTCTGCAAACTTTAGTAGTATATCTTTACGGTAATGATGGCAGTTTTCCTGTGAGAGCGTTAATTGACACAGGTAGCCAAAAATCTTACATAACTAAGGAAGCTGTTTCTAAAATGAGTTATGAACCAATTAGAGCTGAAGATATGATCCACAATCTTTTTGGTGGTGTAGAAAGTAAACAGAAGCATCATTTGTACAAAGTATATGCAAGCAGTTTCCAAAAGGACTATCACTGTTCTTTCGAAGCATATGATCAAGAGAAAATATGTATTGATATACCAACAGCGATTTCTGGACCTTGGACTAAAGAGATTGAAAAAAAGGGAATATTTCTTAGCGACAAAGAAGCCTGTCTCGATTATTCAGCGTCTTCAGTGCATTTGTTGATAGGTGCTGATATAGCTGGTAAACTTTTACTGGAAAAATCGTGAATTTATCTTGCGGATTAGTGGCAATGGAAACACTACTTGGATGGTCTCTTATGGGAAAATTAGAAAATGAAGTGAAAAATGACAGCTATATGACAGTATTGTCTTTACATGTGAACAACAAAAGCATTAGTGATCTTTGGAGTTTGGACACTCTTGGAATATTGGATACTGCAGATAAACAAAGTCAAATGGAAATTGAGAAAGAAACCGAAAAGCTGTTTTTGAATTCTGTTAAACAAAATGAAGATGGTAGATATGTTGTTTCACTACCATGGTTAGAAGATCACCCTGTTCTACCTTCTAACAAAGGTCTTTCTGAGAAAAGATTGAAAAATACTGTTGATAGAATTAAAAATCTTGGCATTCTACGGGACTATGAAAATGTTTTTGAAGATTGGAAGAAGGAAGGTATTGTTGAAGAGTTAAATAGTGAAGATCTCATGGATTCTAAGTGTCACTATCTTCCTCATCGACCTGTCATAAAAGACAATTCAACAACAAAGATAAGACCTGTCTTCGATGGTTCTGCAAAATTGAAAGGAAGTCCATCCTTAAATGACTGCCTAGTAACAGGTCCAAACCTTGTGGAACTTATTCCATCACTCATAAATAGGTTTCGTATTGAAAAGTATGGTGTGATCGCCGATATACGCAAAGCTTTTCTACAGATTCGGCTGAATGACAGTGACAAGGATTATCTGCGATTTCTTTGGTGGCAAGATGGAGATCCAAATCTTGTCAAGATCTACAGACATTGCCGTGTAGTGTTTGGGATAAAATCAAGTCCATTCCTTTTAGGGGCGACATTGAATCACCTATTAGATGGAGCTCCTGATTGCTACAAGATGACAGCTCAACACCTACAGAAATCTATGTATGTTGATAATTGTGTGGCTAGTGTTAAAAGCGAGGCTGACTTGACAAAGTTTATAAATGAATCCAGAGAAATCATGGCTCTCGGAAAATTTGAGTTACGTGGCTGGCAACACAATTCTTTTGAGTCCTTAAGAGACAATTGTAATGAATCCCAAAATGCTTCTCCTATCTTACAAGACATTCCAGTTCTTGGTCTTCTTTGGAACATTGAAAGAGACACGTTAAAAATTGATGTCAGAAATGACACGCAGAGTAAATCTGTAAAAGTGACAAAGAGATATATTCTCTCAAAATGTCACAAAATATTTGACCCTATTGGAATTACTGCCCCCATAACTTTAATTCCAAAAATATTGCTCCAAGAAACGTGGAAAATTAAGGCTAATTGGGATGATATTCTTCCAGAAGAAATTGCTCATAAATTTGAAAAATGGGACAGACAGTTACATCAGTTAAACAAACTAGAAATACCAAGATGGATTCAGGGGCATAAGAACTCAAAACATAGTTTACATGTATTTTGCGATGCTAGTCAACAAGCCTATGCTACTTGCATTTTTTAAGATCTGTGAACCAACAAGGAGTTACTTGTCATTTAGTAGCAGCAAGATCACGAGTAGCACCTCTAAAAAGTATTTCCATTTCCAGATTGGAGCTATTGGGTTGTTGCATCGGCTTGAGGCTTGCCAAAACTATTTGCACTGATTTAGAAGAACTTGGTGGTATACCTGTTTATTACTGGTCAGATTCGATGAACTGTTTATACTGGATTAAAAATGGTGAACAATGGGCAACGTTTGTGATGAATCGAGTCAAGGAAATTAGATCGGGCAGTGAACCTCTTCAATGGAATTATGTACCTGGAAATCTAAACCCAGCGGACTTACCTTCGAGAGGCTGTTCAGTTAATAATTTGATAGCTCGAAGATGGTGGGAAGGTCCAGCCTGGTTAACAGAGGAAGAAGAATTGTGGCCCATATCTAATTTATACCCTGACAAGAATGTCGTCAATGCAGAAAAGAAAAAATCAGTTGTGACTTCCCTGTTTGTGTCAGATTACGTTAGGGAATTCTTAATAAGATTTTCGTCATTTGAGAAACTGATACGAGTTACTGCATGGATGATCAGGTTTTGCAGAAACAGTAAACTAGAAAAATCTTATCGTGTAACAGACATACTTACTCCTGACGAACTGAAAGAAGCAGAAAAAAGAATCCTGTTGATTGTCCAAAGGACATCATTTGTTTCCGGTAAGAACGAAGGCCTAAAAAATATCCCATATGTTGTTGACCAAAATGGACTATTAAGAATGAAAACCAGGTTAACATTTCGAGAAGATACTCAAGATTTCAAGTTTCCAGTGATTCTTCCTTCAGATCATCCTGTTGTTACAAGTTTGATTATATCTAAACACAAAGAACTTTTGCACTGTGGTATTCAGACGTTAATTGCAAGTCTTCGAGAAAAATATTGGATTTTGAAGGCGAGGAAAACAATTAGAAAGGTTTTACGTAAATGTGTTATTTGCAAAAGATTCAATGCCAGACATATGGAAGTAATGTTTGGTCCTCTGCCTGAAGATCGAATCAAGGATGCTTCTTGTTTTGAAGTCACTGGAATAGATTTGGCTGGACCAGTCTTCTTGAGAGATGGAAGCAAATCATGGATAGTTTTATTTACCTGTTCAGTATTCCGGGCTGTGCATCTGGAACTTGTCTCTTCTATGTCTACTGATAAATTTTTACTTGCATTAAGAAGATTTATAGCTCGGCGAGGCAGACCGGCTATCATTTATACAGATAACGGTAAAAAACTTCGTGGGAACCGAACACCTTCTAAAAAGGCTTAACTGGGATCAAGTTGTTACTGATGGAGCTATAAGTAGAATCATCTGGAAATTTATACCTCCATCTTCTCCCTGGTGGGGAGGATGGTGGGAACGTCTTATCGCTCTTGTTAAAGATCTTCTTAAAAGAGTATTGGGTAAAGCAAGCTTGAAGTACGAAGAGTTAAATTCCCTATTGTGTGAATGTGAAAGCATTATTAACTCCAGGCCTATCACATACGTGTCAGATGACAATGAGCTTGAACCCTTAACACCGTCTATGTTTATGAGAGACTTAATGGAATGTGGTGTACCCGATCTTGACAATTTGGAATCTACCAGTCTTCAAAAGAGACACATGTATCGGTTGAAACTTCGTGAAGATCTACGTAAACGTTTCAGACTGGAGTATCTAGGTCATTTGAGACAAAATACGAATAAAATTAGAAAAGCTGATGGCATTAAGGTGGGAGAAATAGTTCTTATTGAAAATAAAAATCTAAAAAGACTTTACTGGCCTTTAGGAAGAGTTATTGAGATTTTTCCAGGTAAAGATGGTGTTACACGTCTAGTGAAAGTGAAAACAGCTAGTGGTGAAAAATTACGTCCTGTGCAACGTCTGTATTCACTTGAGATAAATGCAGTTTCTTCGGAACCTCTTCGACATCGAGCATTGAAAGGTACAAGAAGACTTTCTCCATCTACGGAAAAAAATCTAAGAAATAAGATTGCTGATCCCGTGAAATCTAAAGTCGATAACCAACCTGTACTGAACCAGAAAACCAGATTAGGACGTGAGATTAAAACTGTCAAGAGACTTGATCTTTGATATCTTAATTTAGTTTTGAGTTCTGAATTTTCAAACTCAAAAGGTGGGAGTGTCGCGTACTAGAGCGAAATTGTATACAACTCAACTCCAGAGTTTCCTGTCCAAAATACTACTTCTACTTTCATTGAAAACGAGAATTGCCCCGTATGATATAATGTAAAAATTCATGTTAATAAAATGTGTTCGTTGTGAAAATGAGAGTTATTTTTCTTTTGAAAGAGTAGAAATATCTTTGAAGTAATTAAGATATTATTTAAACTTATTTTGAATGTGTTCACTAGCGATAAAAGATCCCATCTAATTTTACGAGTCAAAAGAATCTGATGTTCTAGCGTTTAAGTAATTTGAAGTTAGTTTTGGTTTTTGTATTACTGAATGCTGGTACAACAATATATATATATATATATATTACTGTCAACTTATATATTACTTACGTCATCTCATATATTACTTATTTAAGATGACAACTGACTCTTAAAAAAAACTGCTGTAGAAAAAGAAAACTATTACCTGAAAAACTAACAAACTAACTAATTTTTTTCATGTTTACTTTTATTGAATTGCACGCACACCTCGCAGTCTTATCTCATCCACAATCACTGCTCGTATATTGCAATATCCTAAAATAAAAATAAGAATAAGGATAATGAATTGTTTTTTACAAATAACTTAAGAAAAAGAGAAATACAGAGGCTTAAAAAGTTTAAAAAGAAAATAAATAACTCAGCTAAAAATATATAGATAATATCTGGATTTACATACAGGTTACCCATAAAATTGTTTAATAATTACTCAATTATTTTGTTTAAGTTTTATTTTATTTAGATGATTTGCTTAATTTAAAAATGTATTACAGTTTTAATTTTTAATTTAATATCTTATTAATGATCTGCTTAAAAACTTCAATTTTTTTGTGAAAAATTTATTCGTAGCTACTTTTTAAAGAAGAAAAATATAAATTAATATTATGTATAAAAAAGCATGGCAAAGAAATTAAAAAATATATATAAAATGATAGAATTTCAAACGATTTTCTTTTTTGAAAAATCTGGGGTGTACCCTGATTTGTCCGCAACTCTATAATTCATCAAGATTTAAAAATCGATTCTATTGACAACTATAAAAACTTTCTAAAAATTTCTTCAATACTATTGCTACTCAGGAAGGCGCAAACTATATTTACGGAACTGAAAGGAAAATACAAGTATCCTTACTCTTATTACTCTATTTCTAAATGGAATTCAAGCATCAAAACTACCATAATTTTCCTGTTCACTTATTTTTCTATTTGAGTTCAATAACTTTCAATCTTTTTCCAATATTAATTAGGATTCATTTCCAATTTTTATTCCAATGTTTTCCCCCTTTCTTCCCCTATCGCTTTTTAGATATTTTACTTCAATGCATACTCTCTTCTGCTCTGCAAGATTTATTACCTAAACAAACTAACAGTTCGATCTTCTCCAACTTACTTTTTCTCCCCCTTGGCTGATAAATGAGTTCTGCGGTCATTGCAGTTGATTTTATTATTTTATATACACTCCCTTGCTGTTTGAATTATATTTCTCTGCTTTTTGCTCCATCGTCCTGCGTTCTTTACTGATCATAAATTTCATGTTACATTTTCATCATCAATATGTTTCGTTTTTCTTTCTTTCTTTTTCCAATTCATACGATTACTATTATCTATTCATTGTAGCTTTCCTTTCCTACTTCCATCACATACCATTGAGTAGATGAACGCGAAGTTGAATAAGGCAGCCTCCTTATTCAACCTCATGACCTCTTTATTCAACTTAGTAGAAAAATCTCATTCTCATATTGAAATAAAATTATCTCTACTTTTACCATATGATCTTTTAGAACAATTTTACAGTTTTAATTATATAATTATTACCTCGTGACAAAAATTTAAATAAGTATTATGTAAAAAAAAACTTATGAAAGAAAATAAAATGTCTGATTTGATGTCCAAAATTGACAGTGATCAAGGACACCAAAAACCCTCTTTCCGAAACAATAGTCATAATTTCATGGATAATAACAAAAAACAATCTTTTCACAAAGAAAGTAACAATAAGAAAGAAAATAAAAATACATAGAATTGAATTTTGCTGCCATACTGAATATTACTTTCCATGTCTGTTACGTAATTTCCCGATTGTAATGAATGAGAATGTTGCCAGATAAATTTTTTAAATTTACTCGTCCATTTACTATGTAGACCGGCTGTTGTTTTGCTTCTTAATAAAGTGTTAATGTTTCTAAAGGCTTTTCCGTTGAATTTGTTGGATAGAAAAGACTTCTTTGTGATCAAACATATATTTTTTAGGCTTGTGTGTGTAATTAATGTAAATTGTTTCTTATCTGTTGGTTAAATTTTGAATACTGTATTATGCGCAAACTTTTTCATATCTAAGCCTAACGTACCTATTATTCAGCGTGCCAACGTGGTGTGACTTAATTTGCTAAACGTTGGAACTTTAATATTAAAATTTTTCTTCTTACGATTGAATACAAGATATTCGATCCATTGGACGTTACTGGAAGGAACACATTTTTTTTCTTTTGTTGAAATTTCTGATTCTTTTTATAATTTTGGTGAATTTTACGTCATACTTCTTTCGTAATGTCGTCAACGGGATATAATTTGGAAGAAAGTAGTGCGGATAGGAATGTGGAAATATGGAAGATAAAAAAATTAATCAAAAGCTTAGAAGCTGCCCGAGGGTAAGTTTTTATATGAAATATTTTGGTTTACTGCTTCACTCTTTATCATAGAATAAAATTAAATGTTTTTATTAAAAAACAATATGAAAAATATCTTTTGACTGGTTATACATTCACTTTTATAATACTATAAATTGAACATAAATTGCTGATTTTTACTTGAGTTATTGCTGTCCATATGTTTTCATGATTGGTAAATAGACTGTTTGTTGACCCACATCATTCTTTGGCCTTTTTATAGGAATGGGACAAGCATGATATCCTTAATTATTCCTCCTAAAGATCAAATTTCTAGAGTATCAAAAATGTTGGCTGATGAATTTGGAACAGCTTCCAACATCAAAAGTAGAGTGAATAGGTTATCTGTATTGGGAGCTATCACATCTGTTCAACATAGGTTAAAATTATACACAAAAGGTAAGTTTTTAACATATGTTTTTAGATTAATAAATGATTAAATAGGTTAATCTATGGTGTGTTTTCTATCAATTAGCTGATGATTGATGATAAATTATAATGTGTTTTATGTTGATTAGTGGTTTTACAAGTACAATGTCATTTTGTTATGCGCTAGTTATTTGAATTTTCAAATACATTATCAGAAATTATCTTTAATTTTCCTTTTAAATCAGTTTTCACTAAAATATAAAAGACATGTTTTGCAATTATAAATATTAATTTGTAAATGATGCTTTTCTAGAATAGTTTGTTTTATGAAGAAAGTTTTTTTTAAACAGTTGGTCTAGTTATCCTTGCCTTTCTTTACTTAATTTTTATCTGAATGATTATTTTTAGAAACAGGAAAAGTTTATTTTGTGACCAGTCTTTTTATCAATTGGTTCATCATTTCTTTACTGATTCCTATTGTAACAAACAGCTTATGCTGCTTATTTCCAGCAATATGTTTATATCGCATATCTCCAGATTTAGCAATTTATTTCTGAATTATTAATTTCATATATATTTTAGTAATATTCAGTTGAAAAGTTTCACAATTATTTTTATATTATTTATTATATTCACTATTTAAAGCAGTAATAAAAAAATTCATTGTTAAAAATATGAACACAAATGTTAAAAATCTATGTATATGTGTTTCTCAAAGTTTATATGTATCCACCTATGCACAACCTGAATTTATTTGCAAATTATTCCAAAATAGACAGGGATATTTTTAATACAAAGACTAGATATATGTGGGAAAAAAAAATTGAAATTGGATCAATATTTGCTTAAATATTAGCCAATTTGAAATAAATTAGGTTTCTCTCGTCAATTTGGTATCTTTCCATGGTTGATGTTATTTTCTATACTGCTGTAGTGTTGTACTTGACATTGGTTTTTGTTAAATTTGCAATGCCGTCTAAGAAAAGAAGACTATTCATCAGATCAGAATTGACTAAATGAAGAGGAGCATGTAGATCTGTAGAAAAGATATCAGAATAAATCAAATTGGTCGAAAATAGCCTATGCTAGAGGCTCCAAACATTCCCCCATGGAACAGGCAATCTAAATAAAAGAGTTTATAAAAGTTTGTTTTCTAAAGCCATGCAACATCTGGTTATATGTGCTATTATTAAAATATTTTATGGCTGTATATTTGTTTTCGGAAATAATATAAATGTGTACATCATGTATTACAAATTTATAATTTACTTGTATTTAATAATAAAAATATTTGCTTCTGTTCTATTAATATAGTTGGTAGATGCATTCAATTTATTAATTGGTTTTTGTAAAATCTTACAAAGGATTATGAAGAAAATAAATTTCTTAAAAAAGCAATTTTTTTCTTCATTGTAATAAGTTATCTTTTTAAATTTTATATCAGATTTATGTTTGAACAAATTAAAATTTTATTATAAAAGAATAATTTTTAATTAAATAAAATCTTATAATTTATAGTGACAAATAAATGACATAAAAAAATTGAAACCTTCAACTTTGCTCAGTTAAAAATAGGAAGCATTCATGTTCTTCGGTTTTTTATGATATTGGTGCCTGAATCATGACTGGTGATTGCAAGTTTCTACTTTTAGAACTTCCTACTGTTTAAAATTTACTATATTTATAGTAAAATAGGAAGTATTCATGTTCTTCGGTTTTTTACGATATTGGTGCCTGAATCATGACTGGGGACTACAAGTTTCTACTTTTAGAACTTCCTACTGTTTAAAATTTACTATAGTTATAGTAAAATTTAAAATAAATAATTATTTTTAATGATCCAGATCTTAAAGGGGATTCTCCCATACAGGATGTGACTTTACAAGGAACTAGTTTAGGTCTGAGTAATAATTCCAACTGGTGTCTTATTTATTTGGGTGGAATGGGGAAGGAAACATTATTAGGCAGGAAATGACATACAATTCAAAAGTGGTATTCTTTCTACTTGTGGTCGATATTAAAAGCTTGTACTCATTTCATTGATTTCAGTATCTTGTACATGTTAGGAAAGAGTATCATTTCATATTTATATATTTTTTTTATTTAAGTACTGTTCTAATTATTGAATGAACATTTGCATCTGTAATTTACACCTGACTGCGATGTTAGCCAAAGATCAATGCTGCTTTACAATACCTAATAAATTTAAATAATTTTTTATAATTTTAATAAATAGTTTATTTCATATAATAGTTTATTTATGTCAATATGCTTATTGAGGGCATTTTAGTTAATTTTTTTTATATGTCATGGATTTATAATATTTTTCCTTGTCTTGTTTTATTGAATTCTTTTTTGAATTTTTATTTTCTCAAAAATGATGTTTAAAAATTTACTTTTCAGTCCCCCCAAATGGACTTGTTATATATTGTGGAACAATTGTTACTGAAGAAGGTAAAGAAAAGAAAGTGAATATAGATTTTGAACCTTTTAAGCCAATTAATACTTCTTTATATCTCTGTGACAACAAATTTCATACTGAGGTGATTTATTTTTTGTATTTTCTTTTTAGAATTAGTTTGCTTATACTTGGATTCAGTATTTTTGGTTTTTATTGCTTATATACATTTAAAACTTCATAAAGCAATAAAAGTACAAAATAAACACTGTGATACTATTATTAGATCAGTTTTAAATTATTCTATTATTGTAGAATAAAAATATTCCCACATTATTTATTTAAAATGTTTAATGTTTAAAAAATTCTTACCTCAACTGATTTAACTTTTATATGTTTGACAAATAAAACCAGAATATTTAAAGATAATTTTAATTAATAGTTAATTTTTAAGATATGTTAAAATTTGTAAAACTTATTTTAACAGAATAAAAATATTTTGATTATATTTAGGCACTGTCGGCATTATTAGCTGATGATAATAAATTTGGATTCATTGTTATGGATGGTAATGGAGCTCTTTTTGGAACTTTACAAGGCAATACGAGGGAGGTTCTGCATAAGTTTACCGTAGATCTACCTAAAAAGCACGGTTAGTATATGTGTCCATTTCATTTATGACACACTTTCTTAATTTCCTTTTTTTTATGCATAATTTAAGTATATCGCATAAAATAATCAATAAATTTTCAAAGTTCGTTTAATTTTATTTTTAATCGATAAGTTTTCAGAGCTTTATATTCTTCTTACTTTATTATATTTGTTTCTGCATTATTACTCATTATCTTTTTATTATTTCTATTTTATTTCGATATGTTTCCAAGGATCGTATTTTAGTTGCTTTCTATACATATATATGATAATAATAAACTTATTGAATAATTCAATATTTTGCACTATATTTGATTCAAATTTATGCATTACATGTTTTCAATACCAAATCTTATTTGTAGGACGTGGTGGTCAATCTGCCTTGCGTTTTGCTCGTTTACGTATGGAAAAAAGACATAACTATGTAAGAAAAGTAGCTGAAGTAGCCACTCAACTCTTTATAACTAATGATAAACCCAATATTGCTGGGCTTATTTTAGCTGGTTCTGCTGACTTTAAAACTGAACTTAGTCAGTCTGATATGTTTGATCCTGTAAGTTAAGTTTAACTTTATTATAATTAATATTTAAAACTTTCTTAAATGTACTATAAAAATATCTTGTAATTGTAAAAATTTTATTTATTTCAATTATTAAACATTTTAATTCATATTAAAATTATCTTTTGGGCAATGCTTTTTAAATAAAAGAAAGTAAAGTACTATACATTAAAATAAACTAATGGAAATCCATACATCTATCCTTCTTAGTATTTCGGTTCGTTCTGAAAACGAAATGTTTTTACACATTTCCAATCAGAATATAAGCCTTCGATATTAAGAAATCAAAAGACCCATTCCTTAATCCCTTACCTGCCGAGGAAAACTTACGAGATGCGCTCGCCAGTGCCACCGCTTTTCATACAGGCGCGTGTAGTTATGCAATGTATTGGAAGAAAAAAAGAGGTGCGTTTTGCAACATAAAACCTTTTTACTTTCACAGAAAAAATAAAATGTAAAAAAAAAAATGAATTTAGAATTTTTTTTTTTTTTTTACATTTTATTTATTTATTTTTTTTTTTTTTTTTTTTTTTTTTTTTTTTTTTTTTTTTTAAGTATAGAATAACAGTGTAATAAAACAGATGTTAGAACTTATCTGCTGTGTGATATTTTCTAAAACAAGGTTGAACACATAAACCAAAATCACATTCATTGCATTGATAGCGGGTTTTACGACGAAACGGAAGCAAAAAAAGAATAAAAAAAGCACGACCTACTCAAACAGAAGCAAAAACTGCACAGCTATGACTCACCGTTTCAGAAACATCCCCTTTACCAATACCCTATCCCTTTTCTCTGAAATAATAAAATCCATTTCAATCATAGTCAAGGTCATTTTGTGGCATTCCAAGACTGTGGGAGCAGTTTTCTTTATAGCCGCACAATGCAAAGGATCGTACTTCGGAAAGGCGTGTATATACGCCAGCGACAGTTAAGGGGTTAAATTGCTATTCCTTGTTCATAAACCCTTGTAATATTTAACTGTATTTTTCTGTTAACAAATTTTTTAAGTATGAAGAATTAATACTATTTTCTTAAAAGATTTTATTTCTCAATGTAATTCTCTGTTTTGCTGTTGTTTTCCTGTTATTTATATTCATTAATAATCTGTGTTGATTTGTTACCTTTGTGTCGATAAATAAAATTGCATCAAGCAAGACAAGAAAATAAAACTATTTAAAATAAATGTAGTAGATAGCTGAAATTAACTTAAAAAAATTTTTTTTTTAATTATACTATTCTTAAAATATATGCATATTAAAAATCATTTCATCACAGATAATTTTTGATATTTCAAAATGTTTTGAATAAATTCAATATTGTTGTTATAGTGTGATTCCACTAACTATATGTGTAATTTTATTAGTTTAATATTCAGTTGAAATTTAATATTAATATACAGCTGTTTACTCTATGAAAACTTAATTGCATCTTTCATATTTGTAGCTATTCATTTATTACTTTGACAATTAATGACTTTCTATAAAATCATTTCTCACTTTGAATTGTAATGCTTTTGAATCGAATTTCAATAAATGAGTTCTAGTCAGTTCATTAAAATATAAACTTTTCTGGTAAATTTATTATATAAATATTTATTATTCTGTTTATTTTTTTAACTTGGTGTATCATGTTTTTTTTTTTTTAGAGGTTGCAAGTTAAAGTTTTGAAATTGGTTGATGTGTCCTATGGTGGTGAAAATGGCTTTAATCAGGCAATTGAATTATCAGCAGAAGTTCTTTCAAATGTTAAATTTATTCAAGAAAAGAAATTAATAGGTATGCATTATTATAAAAATCTTTATTCACAATTTTACAAATAGTGTAATATATTTATAATGCTCCTTTTTTCCAATTAGAAAAACATTCAGACTCTCGTTGGATACCCTTTTTCTGTCATTTTTTTTTAACTTGATGTATCATCTTTGTTTTTCTATTAATCCCAATTATGACATATATAATAAAAAAATTTATTATAATTAGTTGTTAAAGCAACTCTTCTAAAATTCCTTTTTTAAAATATGAAAGTAAATTTTCGGTAAATCTTGTTATTTGTTATTCAATTGAATACCTTTTTGCCATTCTGGCATTAAATGGCAATCCTCTGTAGGCCACGCCCTTGGAAATTTTAAGGTTGTGCATTATATTCCTCATTATAGTCAAAGGGCCATTCATAAATGGCGACTTTACTGCAGTCGCAAATTAGAACAAATTTTTATAACTTCTGTCATGTACTTTGAAGGAAGATTGTCCATCTCTAGCCATCTAGATCAGCCTCTACAATCTCAATTTGGCTCCTTGTGGTTTTTCTGCTTAAAGGTTATAGGTTTTCATCAGAAGTAAGTTGTGGTTATGGTATGGGGAAGAAATTTTGAATTTTTTTACAAATGAACAATAGAAAAAGTATTTAGCCATAAGGTTCTAAGGTCTTCCTTGACCTTTGGGAAATCAAATGACTCTCTTCTCTCTTTAAATGTGCATTATAAATTTAAATCTTAGTTGTTCTTAAAACTTCGATTAGTTGCTCTCGAAATATTTTAAAACATTGCTTATTCAATGGGGAGATATCATAATTCGGGATTTTTTTTTTTTTTTTTTTTTAACTTGTATCGTTTCTGAAATATAATATGGATTTGTAATAATTTATTCTGTTATAAAATTTGTGTATTAATCTGTTTATCTGGATTTAATTGGTAAGTATACTACTAACCTCTCTTATTCTAGAGTCATTATATTATAATGTAAAGAGTCATTAGATGTGATTAATACAAAATAGAAAATTAATGTATATTTGTGAATGTTGTTTTCAAATTTAATTCATTTTAATAAATAAAAATGTTTCTTTATAAAAAAATTTCTTATAAGTTTAAAAAATAATTTTTGCTAATATTCATTTGTTTGTTTATTTATAGGAAGGTATTTTGATGAAATTTCTCAAGATACTGGAAAATATTGTTTTAATGTCGAGGACACTCTTAAAGCTTTAGAAATGGGTTCCGTAGAAATTTTAATAGCTTGGGAAAATTTAGATATAGTACGTTATGTTCTAAAAAATCATGCTACAGATGGTAAGTGATAATTATTGTCATAGACAATAGTTTTTATCTTATTAAGTTCATTTTATTTTATGCCTGAAGCTCATTAGAATATAATTTTTTAATGTTTTTATTTCTTTTTTCTAATTTTTATTTGTGATACTGTCATTCCTTTCTTATAAATTACGTCATGATATTTGTAGCAAAAATTTGCTTACTAAAATTTTTTTTGTTATTTAACGAAATTTAAATTTGTAAGGATAGACGATTAAGTAAATTTTATTCTATACAATTATCTAAATAAGTTTTAATTTCATTATTACAGAAGAGAAAGTGCTACATCTGACTCCTGAACAAGAAAAAGACAAGACTCATTTTACAGATAAAGATGTATGATTTTTATTTTTAAAGTTTTTTTTTTTTTTTTAAATTCTATTCACGAGTTTATATAACTGTATTGCTTAACAGGTGTAACATAATGATCCATTTTTAGTCTTTTCTTTGTTAAAACTAAAATACTGATTACTTTAAAAAAAGGGTTGTAAGATTTTGACATTCTATGATATTTAATTAGATATATGTTCTCATGAAATAGATTTGTATTCCTGTATTATAGTAATGAGACTTGAAGGTCAAATCTTAACTTGCCATTTGGTGTATAATGCAAATTAATACATTTTTAGACTGAAGAAAATTTATTTTGAAACTTAAAAAAAATAATTCAAGTATTATGTTTCACCGTTAGCAAAAGAAATGAAAATCAAATATATATTTTGAAGGAAAAAGATTTTTGCGGCTTTTGAATTAGGAATGTCAGTAAGACAATGTCAAATTTGTTTGTAATATTTTAAATAATTTTTCTTTTGTATTAATATGAATGAGTTCTATTTCTTTATGTATCTCTTTTATAATAATTTTATTTTTTTTTAATTACATAATTTATATTTGTTTTATTTCTTATGATTAAAAGTCTACCAGAAATAAGATTTTGGGATTATATATCCCCTGTTTCCCCCCCCATGTAGACAACAGATTAAATTAACTTCATAGTTTTTTTAAGCCAGAGTTTTATTTAACAAAAGGTTAGGAAATTGTTTAAAGCAAATACCAACTTTAAAAAGTATGATTTTTGATGCTTCAACAATTATTGTTAATTTATTTATTATGCATTTACAGACTGGAGTAGAACTAGAACTTGTTGATTCTGTGCCTCTTCTAGAATGGTTAGCCAATAATTACAAAAGCTTTGGTAAGTTATCTAACTATTTGTTAAAAGAAAAAAAAAACTGATTTTGCAACCATTATCTAATTTCATGTAAATTAAATTTGTCATATTATTATAGGTGCAACTCTGGAAATTATTACTGATAGATCTCAAGAAGGATCCCAGTTTGTTAAAGGTTTTGGTGGAATTGGAGGTAAATTAATTTAATATTAATACTTTTATTTGACTATTATGTAAAAAAAAAATAATAATAATTTGAGGAATGGATTCTTATAATTCATGAAATATTTGAAATGATAGAAAAGAGGTGGTAAATTGGGGAGGGTGAGCAATTGAAAACATATCTAAAGAATTAATAGAAACTTGGATTTTAATTGCTCCTTTCCCAATCATTCTTGATTATATTTAAAAAAAAAAACATAGTTTATTCAATTTCAACCAGTATGGTGCTTAGTTTATCTATCATCTTATCATATCAAATATCATAATTTTATAAATCTAGTTATTTGTAGGCGATAAAAAGTGTGAATAATAATTAATAATTTCAAAGAAAAACAGAGAAGTGAGTTGTTAATAATATGTACAAGAAACAATGTAAATGAAAAACTGGAATAATAAATAAATAAATGTACTTCGTTTAGTTCTTAGAGCTGTCGTAATTTTGAAATATGTTATGATTTTATATATATTTATCCTCCAAACTTTTACATTCATTCCAGAATTGTAAAAAATTTTATGCGAGAGTTTCAATAAATTTTGTCGTTTTGCAAGAAATTGACTCAGTCCGTATTTTTCTCTTTAGGTATTCTACGGTACAGAGTGGACTTCCAGAGCCTTGAAGTTACAGATGGTTTAGATGACTTTGACCTTGATGATTTGTAAATTTTTTTTAATCCTTGATGCTAAGATTCTGCATCACTTATAATGCTCTTTTCAACTTACCTTCATATCTGAATTTGTTGAAAAGATAACTTTGACCAATTTTTTGTACATGAACTTTAAAAAAAAAAAAAAAGGAATAGATCAACTTAAAATTTTGGTTTGGCTTTTGCATAAGCAAAAACTTTTATTATATTCTGGTTTATTTTTTTTTTATTGGGATTGGGGTATTGAAAGAAATTTAATGCAATAATTTATAAATACTCTAAAGATACATGCCAACTATTCGCATTTTGGACGGTAATTTGCGTAGTTGTTTGTAAGCCACAGTGGATTTGTGCCTGATTTTGCTTATCAAAACAAGCTGGTGAAAGACTGGCAAAACAACAGTTGAGCTCAATTACATTGAAAAAACAATAAATGATGCAAGGTGGACTTGCATCAAGCTGATTTTTTTGCCCTGTTTATTTTATATTCATTGTATTTCACTGTTGTGAAGAATTTTACTTTTTCATATTTTGTAATAAAAAAATTTTTTCACACTTTATAACCATGTACTTTACCATCTATATTTACATGCTCACATTTCCCCCCTACCCCCTATTCATATTAAATTGTTCTGTATTTGAATTCATCTTCCTGTTGTAAAACTTGAGTTATCTTGTTACTAGATGAATTATTTTTTAGGCATATTTTAGGTTGGAAATGAGCTGTTAATGCCTTCTCTCAAAATGTTATACATAAATAAGATTTTGAAATATGTATACTCATAGGAGCTGAAATATTTTTTTAAACTATTAAAGTTATCTCGGCTGTTATAGTGTGGCTTTGTGATATTTGCAATCAAACGAGTTACAAATTATCGACATATTGGTTTATCTAGGTCAAAGTTACTATTTTCAATAATTAAATCATACAAATGAATTCCATTCTATTGCTACCTTAACATATTCGATTGGACAAAAGCAATAATTTACGAGTCCTCTAATTTTTATTTATGTGTTGTTTATAAAGTATGCTATAAACTTTTTTTTTTTATGAAATATTGACTGTGTAGTTAATTTAGTTTTAATGACGCAAGGAATAACTACATTTATTTTTAATATTTATTTTTATTGCTCAAAATCTAGGCAGTAACTTTTCTACTATTTATTTGATGGATTTGAAAATATTTATTGTGTAAAATTTATTTATCTGTTTTCATAAGACTTTGGATTATACTTAATACTATGCAAAAATCTCAGAGAATAAAAGTAAGATATTTTCTTAAGTGGTTGTAATTATATTCGAGCAGAACTTTTTATTTGCATTTTTATTTTATTTTTTTAAAGTGATAGTATGCTTGATATTTCTGATTATGGCACACAAAGTTGAGTGATAACTTTATAAATTTGTATGACACTAAATAATTTGTTGCTAAATGCTATTTAGGATTATTTAATATCATTAAATTATAATTTTTATACATTTTAGTCAAATTTTCTCTCACTTAAAATGAAATTGACAAGAATGGCTTCATTTCTATTTAATTTAAAAGAAACTAATCATAGTTACTAAACAGCATCACACAAATCATTTAAAAAAATTTTCTTTTTTAACTACATGAGAAAATTTTACTTAGGTGAATTTTAACTAAATTGCGACTGTGTTAGAATGGAAATGAAAATGCTTTTTTTAAAAGATTTTTTATATAGCTTGTAATACACTAATAAACAATTTTTTAAATTATTAATTGCGATTACTTCTGTAGTTATAAGAAGCAGAGGTACAAAGCTTCATTAAGTTGCATCCATAATCAGAAAATATAACAATCTTATTACACATACACAAGAAAACAGTTTAGAAATTATGGGTGTAATTTTTGCCATAAATCTAAAGTTATTATGAACAAATCGTAATACTTGACACCTCTGCTTAAAACAATTAAATTTGAGAGATTATTAAATACTGATTGTCTTAATTGAATTCATGAAATATTTTTTATATTCAACAAAAATGTTTTCTTTTATTTTTAACAATTGTAACGATTAATCTAAAAATGTTGACATAAATTGCCAAGAATTATTAAATTGTTAATTGAATTGAAGCAACACCTTAAAATTGTGTGTGAATAGATAAAATTGAATGCATAAAAAATATTTTATTATTTTTTTAATGAATTTCAAATTCTTACAGGGGGAAATCCAGGTTCTATGGTGTATTTTTTGATAATTCAAAATCTTCACCTTGTGTTTCCAATGTTCAATGTTGTTTTACAGCTTAATAATAATTTGATAAATTGAATTTGGAATACACTTAAAACTTTTTATGATTTTAAAAACTGCAGAGTTGGTGAGAGATGGAAATCGGGTTAATGAAATAAATGGGGAAAAGTATATTTTGCCATTTATTATACTATAACATTCTCCTTCCCTTCGTCCTCCTATGATTATAAAAATTTCATTAAAAAGTTATTTTTAGAATAGCCCATTGTTAAAATTAAGATGGCTTAAAAAAATTGAAATAATTCTTTTATAGAGAGAATGCAAAAATTGGAAACTCAGTCATATTATAATAACAGAATTTATATATGTGAAGATAAATAGTAAAAAATATCAAATTATTTTTATTTCAAAAACTAATCTGCTACATAAATGTAAAGTGAGAGCATTTGTAATATAATTAAAATGAAGTTTCTGGAAACTTCATTTTTAATTGTTAAACATTCAAAGGTTTAAAAATAATTCCCATGAAAAAATGTATAAAACAATATTTTTAATAAAATTATTGTATAGTAAGTTACATTGAAAGGCATAAATGTCTTAATTAATGGTCTTTTGAAATGATACCTAATTGACTTGAAATAAATATTTATTAAATTGGTTTTTCTTAATAATCAGAAAATTTAACATTGATAACCGATTATTTGTTACCAATGTATTCTTTTTTGCAATAGTTGAGTAAGATTTATTTTATTTTGAAGAAATATAATATTTGCCCTCATATGGCTAAATTTGAATTCAATTCAATCATTTCAAATGTAAATAATAATTGTGCTTTTCTAATTCCTTTTTACAAATTTTTTTTTTACTATTTTTTTTATTTGGTTTATTTTTAAACTTTGAATCATTAAAAAAAGGACACAGGAAGATTGCTTGACAAAAAACATGAATTTAATTTTCATGTTAAAAAGAGCATGTATATTTTAAGTGTCCTTGGAGGGGAAAAAACAGCTTTTAATTTTCAGTTAAGGATCAAATCCTATAAAATGATATATATTATTACTGAACTTGCTTTCTCATCCAGTTTTTTCATAATTATTTAAAAATGCTAGGTTAATTAATCATTCTTTGCAACAAAGTAGATGCAAGTGAATCAAAGCTAGTTCTAACATGGAAAATTTATTCCTCTTTAAAGCAAATAACACACCAGATTATTTTAAATGTATTTATTAGCTAGTTTCTCATTAACTGTATTAAACTTAAAGCTCTCAAAGACTGATAAAATATTACCTTGGGATGTTTGTATTCCATAAATTTCATGTTGCCTATTCTGAAAATCTTTATTAATTTTTTTTAATATGCTTAGAAAATTAATATTTTTATAAGCACCGATAAAAAATATATTAAGCAAACCATGTGATACTTCCTTTCAAATTTTTTTGTTGTAGACGCAGTTGAGGAGTTTAATTTACCTTGTTCATTTTTGGAAAGTTCGATACATAATTCAGAAAATTTCAGCGACATCGATATCGCCCTTGATAATTACCACTATCGGTTTTTTTCTTATTTGTCAATTTTTTATGTTTGTCCTCTTAAGAATGCGCAGTGAAATAAAGGGCACGAGTTCAAAATGTGAAGGAGATTCAAGATGTCAAGGTGGAATGTCAAGATGCATCAAACTGTGAAAATATTAAGAGTTAGTTATTTGATTAATCATTTATCATATCGTTTACACTAATCACCGAGTAGATTTAACCTCGTTAATTAATCATTTTCTCATTACGGTCTGATTCTTAGCTCATCCGAAACATCTATTTTTGTCAATTAAATAATTTCGCCATTTTTCCGTGTACTTACAAATTCATGAAACGAAAAGTAATTTATCTTTCTAGATTAATTTTTATTTCTAGTAAAATCAATGATAGGAATTCTTGAACGCAGTTTTAAAAAATTCGCTGTTTTAACCTCAACTAACCAACGATTATTCCAACTATGTCCTGGAAAATAATTTTCCCATATCAAATGTTAATCGAAAAGCGACTATTTTAAGATTGACCTCTTTACTTTATTTTTTAACCGGCTTGCGCTGTACGGATAATATTTCCATTATATAGATCAGGGTTGTTCCGAATGCCTTCGGGCGGGACGGAGTATAGTAATAGAATATAGATCAGGGTTGACCTATTTCAAGAGTAAAATTTAGTTAACATAACTACATTCGTTTCGAGATGCAGTGTTCGTTTCAGAAATTAAGTCGGGGATTATTGTTCTTCACCCTGAATATGGAGGGGAAAAAAAATATATAAATCTACATATTTAATTTTTATTTTACACCAATTAGCAGATAGTGAAAGATTTTCTACTACTGTGTCCAAAAAATAACACCAGTTTTCAATTTAAATTTCCCGGCCATATGGTATTTCAATTTTATTTTCTTTTTTAGGTTATTGGCACTGTCCTTGACATCCGTGTGAAATTTTACCTCAAAATATTCTTTAGTATTTGAGTTACACTTGGCTTTGTGAGACGCTAAAAACGGATTCCGGCGAATTTTGAACTGTCAATTGACTCAAAACGATGTTCCTGGAGTGGTCTTTTTGAGTTTTGGGAATAGCCGGAAGTATCACGATGCTAAATTAGGTGAATACGGTGGTTGTGGAACGATATGGGTTTCATTATTGGTGAAAAAGTCACGAAGAATCCATGCAGTGTACGCGACATTTCTTTCCGATATAGGAATGCTCACCAAATGCCTTCTGCAACATTCTGTACGTTTCCGCAAACAAAATTGAATGCAAGTTCTTTTCTCAATTAATTCAGACGTTTCAAAAATCGCCGGAATCAGTTTTAGAATCTCGCAAAACCAAGCGTAACTCAAGCACTAATGAACATTTTGGCGTCCAATTTCATACAGATGTCAAGGACAGTGCCAACAACCTAAGAAAGAAAAGAATTTAAATACCATATGCCCGGCAAATTTAAATTGAAAACTGGTCTTACTTTTTGGACACAGTAGTATTTAAATTTTACTTCACACCAATTAGCAGATAGTGGAAGATTTACTAGTCAAATTTTACCTATAAAATTATGGGAATTGTTTTGGGGAGTGGAGTGTGCCGTTTCCTTACTTTCAAACTTTCTTCAATTCCTTCTATTAGCTCACACTCTCCCTATATATATCTTGTTCACATTTTCAATCGTTCATAAAATACTTTTTGTTCATCCACTCAAGTTCAAATACATTATTATTATTTTTTTTTTTTTTAACTTGTAGTGGATGACACTGGATGCTAATACAGTTTTTTCAAATATTAATTCAGAAATTAAATTAATTAATTTTAGTTTTTTTTAGACTTAAGTTGTATATATCTACCAATAGACGGCGCCAGATAAAGTTAAAAATGAATGAAAATTATTTATAAAGGACTTTCTGCAATAGAGTGAAAAAAAAGTAGTAATTGACCTTAATTTTTTATTTTATATTACTTGTTTTTAATTTCTTTCTCGTGCTTTTTTAATAAAATTGTTTAAAATTCTATAGATTCTTTTAAATTTTATTATGTGTAAACGTGATGTTATAAGAGGTCTGTGGCGTCTCCTTAAAAAAGTGAATTTATAAAATAAATATATAAGTTATTATAGTATTTAAATCAGATTCATCTCCTCACACACGAAATTTTCTCTTCAAAAACTTTTATTTAAAATAAACACGGATTTTCAAGTGACTTTATTTGTGTGCATTTTAAAACTGTCATGCAATTTGAGATGCTAAATACAACAAATGACCCATAACAAGTCACGTGCTCTTCAGTTCATTTTGAATTCTCGGCCTTTCAAAATATAAACAAATTATCGTTGCAATATCCTCAAAATAGCAGGTGGGCTGAAATAGTAGTACTAATTCGTAGGCTGACACATAGATAGCGCTACTAGTATTAAATCCATATGATTTTTAGTTAGCCCTAACCTTCAAATGACACGTGTATAAATTGGACAGCTGTTGTACTATTAGTATGTGAGTTATAGCATTTTTAGTGTTCATCAAGTGCAGTCCACTCGGCTGACTGTCGATTGGACTCCAGTGTGAAATGATGGAGCCATGTTTCATCCATTGACACATATCGACGCAAAAATTCGGGTTTATTACGATTGAACAGCTCCAAACACTGCTTAGAATCATCAATTCGTTGTTGTTTTTGGTCGTTTGTGAGCTCGCGCGGCACCCACTTTGAACAGAGCTTTCGCATATCCAAATATTCGTTCACGATATGTCCAACACGTTCCTTTGATAGCTTTAGGGTCTCGGCTATCTCAATCGGAATCCACTTTAAACTGTAGGTCCCGGCCTATTTAGCCTTCGTGCGCACAAGATGACCTTCGAAACCAAACGAAAGAGCGGAAATCAAACCAATCAAAAATTAACTATCGAAACTATGAGAAAAATTTAACTTTTTAAAATGTTATTCTTGCGAATATATGACAGATATTGTTTATTTTATAACAAGTTCTATGTTTCATTTTAAGTGACTCTCCCTAACTGTGCATATCTTAGATACGCACAGTTGATTGTTGATAGCAGAGCAAACCAGACTCTTAGTTGAAGTTGTTAGCGCTTTTGGTTCAACTTACAACAGCGAATCATTTTTTTTCGAAAATGAACACAAAACTCCCTCAAGTATAACGGACGCTAACCTACAACACCAATTACGATGTGCAAACACTGAAATTGAGATCGATTTGCAAAAGCTAAATGAAAGAGTGAAGAAACAAATATCGCACTAATAAAATAAATATATTTTAATGATTTCATTTTTTTATTTATTTCGTTTATATTTCATTTTTAAATGTTATATATTTCTTTACAATGTGCGTTCCGTATCATTATTATTATATTATGTATGTTTACATGTAAGAATAATAGTAAACAAAAAAATAATAACTCATTATGTTTCATTTTTTCACTCCAAAATAATGTATAGTGGGTCTAAATCTAAAATGGAGATATATAATTTTACATGCGGCCTGTGGAGTTAGGATGCATTTCCAAAGTGGCCCACGAGATCATTTAGGTTGGCCACCCCTGGTCTAAGGATTAGTTTATGTTTATAAAAGTTAATTTAACCATCACTAACTGACTTCTCTGTCTGAAGTGAGTACTGTTTCTTGCAACTTTGAACAATTGCTTCTTCATAAAGTTATAGAGTTGTTATACTCCTGTCTCTATTGAATTTATAATTCCTTTGTGAATTGTGCACTTTTGGGTTCCGATTTCGCCCTTTTTCACGCCAAATGGAATCTTCAAAACAGCAGTATTTTGTAAATTTCGTTTGTCTAGAAGTGGACTTGGCGAAAACCACAAGGGAAATAATCGCCAAATAAATAAACGGAACCCTAAAGTGCAGAACTCTCGTTCTTGTAATGTTCTGACCCATTGCTTCATAAATTTCTGGGGTTTTTGAACATTCGTGTACTCCCATGAGTATTTTTCGAACAAAGTATGTTCACACATGATAAATTGAAATTAGTTCAGTTTTGAACGATAATTGATAAACACAATTTATTGCCCGAATATGATTTATAGATAATTTTTTCTTTCTTTGTTTAAAATCGCTATGATGCGTTTGGTTCTTACATTAAATTCTAAATTTTATGGGTAACCTGTATATCAACCCAGTCGATTATATTTTATATTTAATTTTCTTCTGTTGCTTTTGTACTCTGTAAAAACGCTGGGAGCTTTAACTATTTTGTTTATAAATCCTTCATTATTAAGGATTTTCTTTCAAAATCAGCGGCTTGCAAAAGTAAAGAAGTAGGATTAATTGGAGAATTAACCTTATTTCTGGAAAGAAAAAAAAAATTTTTTTTCCTCTGAAATTTACGACTGAAACACACAAACTGTTTAATTCGGTAAGAGATTATATAAAAATTTACAAAATGCCGTAAATTAGTGGCGTACTATTTATTATATGCTATTATAGTTTTAAAGGTAAGATTTCTGAGAATTAATTGGGGTAGGAGTAAACCAATAACTTATTTGTATTTATTAATTTATACACAGTCCAGTCACATTAATGTGACCACCACCTACTTTCAACGTCAACGTGAAATATCCAATCACAAAAGGCAGGTGGCAGCACATTGCAGTGGAGTGTATATAAAGGATGTCCTAGGGCATCGGAAAGCATTTCAGTCGTTGGCGTAATGCAGAAAAGTAGCGATTTATCCGACGTCCAAAAGGGCATGATTATTGGCTTTCGGGCCAAGGGTGGAAGCATTTCGGAAACGGCTAATTTTGTGAACTGTTCGCGTGCCGCCGTGGTAAAAGTATACCGTGCATGGCAAAATGGCACTATCCAAAATCAGTGGCGTGTCACATGTGGTGCACCACGGGCTATAGATGACAGAGGCGAACGAAAGCTACGGAGATGCGTTCGGGCGAATAGACGTGCAACTGACCGCCCAGAAGAACAAAGGGGCTACCAAGAGAGTATCCTCAACAACGGTTCAGCGAACAGTGCTGCGCATGGACCTCCGTTGCAGACGCTTGGTTGATGCACCTATGCTGACTGCTGTTCATCGGCGACGAAGGCTGGAATTTGCACGCCAGTACCGAAACTGGACGTCCACAGAGTTGCGACAGGTGGCTTTTTCCGACGAATCACGTTTTATGCTCCATCGGACAGATGGACGTTGGCGTATACGGCGTGAAACGTCTGAAAGCAAACACCCAGCTACAATTGCCGGAAGGACCCAAGCTGGAAGAGGGAGAATTATGGTTTGGGGAAGGCTTTCCTGGCATTCACTGGGTGCACTCATCATTGTGGAAGGCACGATGAATCAGCACAAGTACGCATCTGTCCTTGCGGATCATGTCCACCCCTACATGCGAATTGTTTCTCCTCAGAATGAGCTTCTATCAGCAGGACAATGCGAGGTGTCATACAACTCGCAGTGTATGTGCGTGGTTCGAAGAGCACCAGGATGAGTTTACCGTACTCCCCTGGACAGCAAACTCACCGGATTTAAACCCAATCGAGAATCTGTGGGACCACCTCGATCGGGTTGTTCGCGCCATGGATCCTCAACCGAGTAATCTAGCGCAGCTGGCTACGGCACTGGAATCGGCATGGCTCAACATCCCAGTGAACACCTTCAGAAACCTAATTGACTCTCTTCCTGCACGTCTCGCAGCGGTCCGCTCTGCCAAAGGTGGTTATTCTGGCTTTTGACAGGTGGTCACATTAATGTGACTGGACTATGTATTAGGGTTACAGGTTACCCATAAAATTTAGAGTTTAATGTATGGACGAAACGCATAAAAGCAATCTCAAAAAACAAAACCATAGAATGCCAAACGATTTTCTTTTCTTGAAAAATCTCATTTTCACTTTGAATTAAAATTGTCTTTGTTTTCACCAGACGATCTTTTAGAACAATTTCGCATTATTTAATTATATAATTATTAGCTCGTGGAAAAGGTTTAAATAAATATTATGTATGAAAAGCCCGTGAAAGAAATTTAAATAAACTAATACGAATAGCTCGTGAAACAAATTTAAATAAACCAATAAGAATAGTTCTTGAAAAAAATTTAAATAAACCAATAAGAATAGCTCGTAAATGAAATTTAAATACACCAATAAGAATAGCACTTGACAGAAATTTAAATAAACCAGTAAGAATAGCTTGTGAAAGAAATTTAAATAAATCAATAAGAATAACTCGTAAAAGAAATGTAAATAAACCAATAAGAATAGCTCGTGAAAGAAATTTATATAAACCGATAAGAATAACTCGTGAAAGAAATTTAAATAAGCCAATAAGAATAGCTCTTGAAAGAAATATAAATAAACCAATAAGAATTGAAAGAAATTTAAATAAGCCAGTAAGAATAGCTCTTGAAAGAAATTTAAATATACCAATATGAATAGCTCGTGAAAGAAATTTAAATAAACCAATAAGAATAGCTCATGAAAGAAATTTGAAAAACAAACAAACTAATAAACGTTGAAAGAGGTCAAGGTAACGAAAAACTGTTCAAGGACGCGAAGAAACACGTTACCCATAATATTATGGTTGAAAAAAAAAAAAAAAAAAAAAAAACGTTAATGGCTCGCATTGCTAATAAATCTCTCTTAAAATATATGTGAAAAGACTGCAGAAGTGTAAAAACTTCTCTCTCTCTCTCTTTTTTTTTTTTTTTTTTTTTTCACTGTTGTTATTCGAAAAGAAATATTTACAGGGGAAAAAAATATATATATATATATAAACGCTGCATTAGTTGGAATTTCCATAACAGGAATTCCCAACTTCAGCTAAAAAATTGAGATTCTTCCACCCAGAATGCGTAGGATTCTGGATGGAAAAACCTTGCCATGTCCTGCGATTCTACTGTAGACGGACGAACGTAATTGGCTGAGAAATGAAAGGAACCTCGTGGCGGGACACGAACGCTTTGATTTACTGCTGCCGCATAAGAGAGTTCTTAATTTTAATGCACATCTTTTATTTGTTTGCAGGGCTCGACTGACTCCACTAAGTTCCGAAGTAAGACAAAGTTCTCTGCTTCTTTTAAATGAATACCTTTTGTTTAGACGACTGAACTTTCTTTTAAATTTTAATTAAATTAGTAATTTAATACCTAATATTTTCATGCATTTGTTTATTAACTAAGATTTTTCTGCAAAAAAAACTTGTTTTGTAAGAAAAAATTGTTAGGTATAAAAAAAAAAGTGGGATATTCTAAAGTTTATTCTTAAGCAAGTAATGTGCAATTGATATTTTAACTCTACCTAATAAATTAAAAATATTCGTAAGAAAAAGCACAAAAAGTATTCTAACTGTAAAAATTTTTTTCAGACAGTTTATTTCGTGAGCATTGTTCAATATTCAGATTTTAAATATAATAAATTGTGCATTTTAATAATTTTATTGCATTATTTTAATCTTTGAGAAAAAAGCAGTGATAATGTAATCAAATAGTCAAACAGAAAAGCAAATTGAAAAATAATAAAAAAGCAAAATAGACTGTGAGAATTGGTTAGATTATAAAATAGTAATAAATAATAATAGACTGTGAGACCGGTTATAAACTATAAAAGTGTGAACATTCTTAAAATTCTTCTTTTAATATATCTGCCATACAATAATTAAATCCCAGATGTAGTAAAATATATGTACAAAGTTAAAATATATGGCAATAATGATTCTCAATATAGCAAACAGTTTGAATATGAAAAGATTAACAAATAAAATAATTAATTAATAATATTACTGCATTAAATAAGAAAACTTAAGAAACTAATAAAACTGGACTAATAATTACTTATAGAAGCTAAAATCTTTGAGATTTGGTGAAGAAGCTGAATGTCGTAGGCAGCTTACAGCGTTTGCAAATCTGTTGATGACTAAAAAAAAAAAAAAAAAAAAAAAATCAAATAGAATATGAATCTCTGAAATTCCTTAATATTCACTTAAAAAAAATTAGGGATCTGTACATTCAAAATGCATTAAAACATGTGCACATGCATAAAAAATATATTTAAAATCGAATATTTTCCTTTTTGTATGTTAAGACTTGTTTTGGAATGAACTCTTAAAATATCGTTTTCGCTTGTTGAGGAATCTTATTGCTTCTTTAAATTTCTTATTTAAACTACATTTAATTATTCTAATAAAGCAACCTATTTCTCACAGCTGTATTTAAATTTGATTTCTTATGGGTGTTTTTGAAAAAAAAAAATTTAATAAGCAGAATATTTTTCTAATAATAGAGAGTTTTTGCATACCGTATTTTGGAAGTCCGTTATTTTTTTCTCCCTATCGCGCATGCTAGAGAGAAAAAATAACGGACTTCCAAAATACGGTATGCAAAAACTCTCTAATATAAGCTTCGTAGCTTAAATCTGTAGCTAATTTTTTTTAAGCAAAAGATAAAAAATTTGAGCAACTAAATGTATACAATATGCCTCATTAAATTATGTTAACTTCATGTTTTGTCATAAAAAGTGGTGAATTGACAATGTAATACAAAATTCATTTTTTAAAGTAGTAATATAATATAATATATAATGATAACAATTTTTATTTTGACGAATTCTTTTTGTGGTTTTTATAGAAGTTTTTATACGTTCTAAATACTGAAAAATTTTTATTCTTGTTCGAAAACTTCTTGTACAAATAATTATTTTATAAATAATTAGACGTTATTACATTATATTAATTGTATATTTTTACAGAAATATTGTCTATAATATAACACACATGTATAATAAATAAATTTAAAAAACGAACAAGGATATAAAAACAACAGATACATGTGGCATTTGAATTTTGTATCTGTCTGTTATTCCAGTATAACTATAAAGTAGTCGATAACTTAGTTTAGTAACATTGTGTTATATTTTGCAGCGCATAATTTTTTTTTTCTTGTTAACTCGATATAAGAATATTATTTTTTTAAGAAGATGCAGTTCAGTTTATATATATAAAACCTAAAGTTAATATAATCGTATTTCTTCAATAGAGTTTGCCGATAAAAATTATAATTTCATAGACTAAATCAAAAACAATAAAAAAAAAGACTAAAACTTTTAATATCAGTATTTAAACTTCTACAAGCGCGAAAGAAGCTTTGATGTATTGTTTTATTTACGACATTTTCAGTAGCCTAAGTACTGAAAATTCTTTTTAAATGCGCAGGTGCATTTTTTGAGGTCATATATATCAGCTATGAGTATGTTAGGTTTGACCTTCGTTCTTTATTCTTAATATAAAATACAGTAAATGCTCTTTAACCGGCATGTTCGTTACCATGGCCGTGTCGGATTATCGAATGTGAATATGATTTTAACTGCAATACCAAAAATGAAGACTGTAATGATTTGTAAGCTGCTGTACTAGCAGCTAGTTGTGTCAGGATGAAATACTCTCTTTCTATTTACATTAATTTTATTTACACTATTAATACATACATACATACACACACATGGCACCCTGTGCCTCTACTACAATACGATCTGAGGTGACTCTCCGAGCGTTCACCTCGTGATCTGAAGATCTCACCGCAACTACTACTTACCACACTGGCCCACAGTTAAGGACCTAGTTACTGGTCACAGTTACCAGTTATAACCACGACCTCTCGCGGTTATAATTAAACCTTACAGATTAAACTATGAACATACGAGGGTCACTCTGAAATTTTTGAGATACGGCTAAATGGTACAAGTTTAACTTACCAAATTTTAAGAGTGTTCAAAGTAGTCCCCTCCAACTTCAATGCAATTTTGCAGACGATTTGTCCAAAGACTAAATGCTTCACGTCATTCATTTCTTGGAATTGATGAAAAATATGCTTTTATAGCCTCATCAATCTCATCTCCGGAATGAAAACGGCAACCACGTAAATTTTTCTTGAGATTAAAAAAAGCCAAAAGTCACACATGGCAAGATCAGAGGAATAAGGTTGATGTTCTGTCACTTTGATGTGTTTTTGTTTAAGAAATTCGACTGTCTATCTTGCCGTATGAGAAGATGCATTATCATGATGAAGCATGAGTCCCCTTACATTCCCTTCTTGAAGAATTTCTCGAAGACACTTAGTAGTGTACCAGTTAGATGTGACTGTCTTCTGTCCCCACAGCTTGATGGCTTTGAATAGTCCCGTACTTCTGAAGAAAATGGCATATATTTCTTTGTTTATTGCTCGTTGTCTTTTCACCATTGTTGGTTTGGGGTCATCTTCAAAGACCCATACTTTACTTTCTTGTCATGTTGAAACGTCAGAAAACGGTTTGTAAGTTTCATCACCAGTTATGATTTTAGAAATAAGGCGGTGCCCACCATCGTTAAGTAATTTTATGGTTTCTTTGCAGATTCTGACACGCCCCGTTTTTTGATGTTCTGTCAGATTATGGGGGATCCAACGACAAACTAATTTTTTCATATGCAGTTCTTCATGAATAATTCTATGTATAGCTGCGGATCCAATGTTAAGTTTCTTCTGTATCATTTGGTAAGTGCAGCGATTATCATCAACTAACATTTTTCGTATGGCCGACACATTTTCTGGAATTACTGCTGATGAAGGTCTTCCTGCGTGTTCTTGACCCAGCAGAGAACTTCGACCTCTACGAAATTCTGTAAACCATCTAAATACAGTAGCACGAGATGGAGCTTCGTCTCCATATGCTAGTTGTAGACGTTGAAGGCATTCTTCTTGATTTAACCCCACTTTAAAATCAAAGCGCGATAATGCTCTCACGTCAATCCCATTTTCCTTTATTCCAAAATCTATTCTACGACAGCTAAATTGCAATTGTTGCCACAAATTATCGTCTGTGGCCATAAAAGAGTTTAAATTTACTAATTTAACGAATATTGTTTTTCCTGCGTTTGTCGTCTGCCACTGTCACAAACATTTCAGAGTTACCCTCGTATTTCATACTTTTACTCACATTCTGAATCTGATTCTTATGCTACACTGAAATGAAAAATTGTTAGTTATAATGAACAAGTAACAGTGACCGAAAATGTGTGCAGCGCTGTGTCGCCATCTGGTGGTCAAAGCCGATAAACCATGAATCCACACAAAAAATATACGGAAGTGAAAGGCTCGATTGGTGCCGAATTACAGGGCGTTGCTGTTATAAGGATTTTAAGATGCAAATTACAATAATCGTCGTAAAAAAAACCATTAAATGAATACATGTTGCTTGTTTTTCAATTGAATTATTTGATAAATAAATTAATAGTTTAAAAAAACCCGCTTTTAGAGTTAATCTATCTAAAAAGTAAAAAATAATTGTTAACATAAGAATAAAATTACTGTGGTGGTGCTCGATATCAATCGTTATAATTTTTCACTAGATCATTCCGAAATGCAGAGTTAGTGTAAAAATGTCATATAAAGCACCCCACGCTTTTGGAACAGTGACATTCATTTTCTCGTCAGTCATTTTATTCTTATGTTAACAATTATTTTTTACTTTTTAGATAGATTAACTCTAAAAGCTTTTTTTTTTTAGTTTTTTTAAACTATTAATTTATTTTTTACTTTTTAGTTTGATTAACTCTAAAAGCATATTTTTTAGTGTTTTTAAACTAATATTTAAATGAGGTTCTGGTACGGAGGAGTGGAACTATAGTTCTTACAATAATGTAATTGTTAGTAAACAAAGGCTAAATGCGAATAGTCCGTTGTGCCACTGTCCCACGGATCTGATCGCTTAAAGTAGGGCAAAATCGAGCCCAAAGAGTCAGTTACAAACAAACATACAGGTGAAACTAATATAAAAACGTATTAAAAAGAATCAACTGTTTTCTTTCTGAAAGATGCCTGTAATCTTTGCAGCTTAAATAGTGTATATGAGGAGAAACAGATCTCCAGGGGGAAAAGTCAGTTACATACACACAAACATACATACATACATACATACATATAAACATACAGGTGAAGCTAATAAAAGCGTATTAATAAATTAATAGTTTAAAAAAACTATAAAACACGCTTTCAGAGTTAATCAAACTAAAAAGTAGAAAATAATTGTTAACATAAGAATAAAAAAGAAAAGAAGAAAATAAAAGAAAGACGAGAAAATGAATGTCACTGTTCTAAAAGCGAGGGGTGCTCGATATCAATCGTTATAATTTTTCACTAGTTTCATTCCGAAATGCAGAATTAGTTTAAAAATGTCATACAAAGCACCCCACGCTTTTAGAACAGTGACATTCATTTTCTCGTCAGTCATTTTATTCTTATGTTAACAATTATTTTTTACTTTTTAGTTTGATTAACTCTAAAAGCCTATTTTTTAGTGTTTTTAAACTATAATATTTAAATGAGGTCCCGGTATGGAGGAGTGGAACTATAGTTCTTACAATAATGTAATTGTGAGTAAAACAAAGGCTATCGCTTAAAGTAGGGCAAAATGGAGCCTAAAGAGTCAGTTACAAACAAACAAACATACAGGTGAAGCTAATATAAAAGCGTATTAAAAAGAATCAACTGTTTTCTTTCTGAAAGATGCCTGTAAATGTTTCTTTGCAGCTTAAATAGTGTATATGAGGAGAAACAGATCTCCAGGGGAAAAAGTCAGTTACATACATACATACAGACATACATACATACAAAGATACGGGTGACACTAATAAAAGCGTATTAAAAAGTAATTCTTGTGCACTATTAGAAATATACTGTAGAATGGACAATTATTTTTTTTCTTTTAAAAATATAAAAATTAACAAAAGTTAAAATTTTTATTCTATTAGTGTAATGATAAATAAATATCCAAAACGATGATTAAAAATTTAAATACTTTTAAAAAATGGAATAATTTGTGGCGAATAATGAACTTATCTAGAGATTGCAGATTGAAAGGAAGAATAAGTATAAATTAAAAAAAAAAAAATAACGATCTAAAAATGTATAAAAAATGCATATTTAAATACAATTATTTATATTTTTAATTTCACTAATTTGTTTTTTTTATATAATCGATTACAGTCCATCAATAATTTTGCTATAATTATTGTTATTTTTAATAGTTTTATCTTTTATTAGATAACACATTTACATAAATTTAATATATGTTTTAATTAATTTGTTAAATTCTTCTCCTTTCAATAGAAAATACAAAAATTCATAATGTTTACTGGCACAAGGTGTATCAGATCAAAGAATTAAACAAATTACATGATGATGATAATAGATAAAATTTCTGACAAAATTATTTTTGTACTTAAAAAGCAATTTTTATTTTGCATTTTATAATTATTTAAAATCACTTGAATACTAATATAAAATAAATAATCTAACGTAATTATAAGAATTCATTTAAAATCAGAGAATTATTATGACAAATAAGTATCAGTTGTAAAAATAAAATATTATTTTGACTATTAAATAATTGCTTCGCCATATTATTTCTAATTAGCTAAATGCAATTTTTTCATAAAAAGACCATGTTATGATTCAAGGATTTACATATAAAATTCACTGTACATATAAAATACAAACTTTGGTATTGATAACATTTGGTTTAATTGATGTTTAAAACACTAAACAAGTCTGTTTTGGAAGTCCTTTTGCTTTGAAATTTATAAAATATGCACTATTTATAAATATTTTTTTTCTTTCTTAGATATGATTACAATTAAAATTTGTTATTTATTGATACATTGTTTTTTTTTCAATGGTTTTTAAGTTTTACTTAAACCCTTAAATTCTTAATTCCATTTTAATGAAAAGTTTCATAAAGAAAACAGCAGACAAATTTTTATTAAGTTTAGATGCTTCTTAAATAACGTGTTAAAAATTCCATAAATATAACATTGAAATATAATTTCTAAAAGAGCACCTTAAATAACATCCTTAATACAAGCAATAATATTAGAACATAATATTCTTTTACGTAGCATTTTTGTAAAAGAATAACATAAGAAATATTATTTTACGTAGCATTTTTGTAAAAGAATTACATAAAAGTTAATTGATTGATAAACTTCTTAACATATAGGGTGGTCACGAAGTAATTTCCCTATTTGGAGCCATCTGCAATTGAAATTAATGAATAGAATTAAATTGAATTTCGTATGCAGACTGTAAAAGATATGAAGAGATGAATTCATCAAAAATAAATAAAATTTCGTTTTAAAAATTGTCGATTGGGGAGATTTTGGCGCTGCTGTCGCTTTGTTACTAGAAAATTTGTGTAATCAAAGTAGATAAGAGAGTTATCAAGAAATATTTTTCTACTGAATGGCTGCTTGGTACCCAAGATCCGACTGTAGGGTGCCTTAAACCTGTTGTATATGTTGGTGGAGTTACAAACCTGTAGACCTTGAATGAAAACATAGGACAGATTGTTGTAAATATCCAAACTGACAATTTACGTACAGCAATAAAGAATGTCATACATGGGATGCAATAATTTATACAGAGTTGAAGGTCAGCACACCTTGTCCAAGGGACCCTAATGTTGATTAATAAAATATTCTTTTCAGTGATTTTTATATTTTACGTCAATAATTCTCATATTTGTATTTTCTGACCATTCGAACATTAAGGAAATTTTGTATAATCCAGTTTCTATGCATTCGTTGTAATTTTAGAACAATTTTTGATTCCGATAGCGCCAAAAACTCTTCTAACGGTGATTTTGGTACTATTTTTTTTTCCTCTCTCTAGAATTGAACTTTCTATACCTTCCACATTCTGTACATGTAATTTGATTTCATTCGATTCATTATTTTTAATTGCAGATGCCTCCAGATAGGCAAAAAAAAAAAAAAAAAAATTTGCCACCCTTCATTTGTCACTCAAATTATAAGCAATGACACTGCAATATCTAGATAGCTCAGTAAAAGTTTTGTAACAATAGTAAAATACTAGACAAGCGAAACATGAAAAAAAAAAATGTTTTTATTAAACAGTTTGTAAGTAATTTTAGTCGTTTTTGCATTCAACACATATAAAAAGAATTTGTTTGAAGTAATCACAAATTTAAATAATTGTTATCTAAAATGAACCGTCGTTGTTGGAATGTTTTGAGCTCTAAGTCACCAATTTCAAATATGTTAGGAATGTTATCAATAGGAAAGTTGTAAAATTTGGTCCAGTAAGATATAAGAATCCAGTCATTTTCAAAGGAAATATTTTAATGGTAATCTATAGACATAGGCAATTTAATTTATCTTGTAGGTTTACACAAAAAAAAGTACAAATATCTTATTTGCACAATAAATAAAAAGCATTCCAGTGTTAATATGAGGAGAAATCAGTTATACATAACAGCAATCTGGTAATATGTTTTTACCGAGCCACCAAAAATAGCGTACTGGTTTTGAAAAAGCCACTTAAAAATACAATAAACCGGTAATATATTTACATAATAGCAATCCGGTAATATGTTTTACCGAGCCATCAAAAATAGCGTACTGTTTTTGAAAAGACTACTTATTACAACTACTTAAAAAGTTTACATTGTTTTGAAATGTTTGTTCTGATATGGATGATTTGTGTGTATATGAATTCTAGAATAAGGTTTAATAATAATTGCTTTTTTGTGAGTATTTTGGATCATATAAAGTTAATGTAGATTAGATAGATCACTCATTCTATATGTAAATTAACAAATGGCCATAAGTGTATATGTTTCGTTCTTATTTATCTACATAATCAATTACTACATCTACATTTTTATATAATTTAAAATCTCCTTTATTAAACTTAAAAATTTTTGCAAAGGACATACAAATTTAAAATGTGTTTTATAATAATAATACAAATATAATTAATGCATATGTTATATAGGTACTCTGAAAGGCGTGCAGCTTCAATAACTTATTTTATATAGCATTTTCCCACATTACTAATCATTTTATTTAACTAAGATTATATAATCTTACGGATAAGCATATTGATTACACATTATAAGATAAAATATTCTTTAAAGTAAAATTCCGATCATGTGATTCATCAAAAAAAAAGATTTCGTAGGTGCTAAAGGATTAGAAATTGCAAAAAAAATTTTTAATTTCAGTTGCAATTAACAAATGTAAGTGTTTCAGTGAAAATTTTCACAGATGTAAAACATAATTACTGTATTGTAAAGTTTAATAATTTTTTTTTTTTTTTTTTTTTTTTTTTTTTGTATTCAATGATAACAATTGTACAGTTTAATTTTTTAAAAGTTAAAAATTATTTAATTTTTAAATAACTTAAGTTAACTTACCCTTAAAAATTATATTTTTACTTTATTTTATTAACCCTTAAAAATTCTGCATTCAAAACAAAAGCACAATAGCATTATTAATTCTAATAAATTTCAGCAATCAGATGAACAGGCAATCTTTGGCAATCAGATGAACAGAATTACAACTTTACAATGCTTTAAAATACACAATAGATTTTTTTTAGCAGATTTCAAAATATTTTTCAAAGCTTTTAATGTTATATATAGGATGATTCCACTTTCAAATTGCTGTAAAAAAAGAACCACTAGTCGCAATGAGTTCAAATTTGAACTGAAGATACTTGAAGAAGGGGGAAACGGTATGGCATCAAAAAAAATTTCCACCAATTTTTCCCATCCAATTTGGTATGACCTAGCCGTGGTGGATGGACTTTCCATTAACAGTCACAATTTTTAAATGACTTGGAAGTCAAAAAACCAAACAATGAAGCACATTGAACTCTACAGTTTGTTTAATGTGTAACTTATGCCAAATACGTGGTAATTTCGATTCAAAATATCACTGGCATCCGAGTTCACATTCTTTACTCCGCTTACAGCGCTATCTATTAATAAACTTCGGATTATTATTTTTTTTTTGATGCCTCCTGTTTCCCTCTTTTTCAAGTAACTTCAGTTCAAATTTGAATTCATTGTGACTAGTGTTTCTTTTTTTACAGCAGTTTGAAAGTGGGACTTTAATTATAATCACCCTGTATATAAAAATTCTTTAACATACCAACTCCATTAAACCGTAACAAAATACATATTTACAAATTTTTTAAAGCACTTTTATTTTGTTTGAATATTTTATTTAAATAAAAATATTTTTAAATATTATTTTCTTTGTAATGATCTCGATCATTTTTCTATTTTCTTCTTTTTTCTCATAAGCAATATTATTGTCTATCAGCCTTGAGAAATGAACTTATTTCCTTTTTTTTTTTTTTAAACTGAACTATGCATTATTTAAGACAGACTGACATCTCAAATTTGCTTTTCATTTAAAACTGCAAAATGATACCTCTTAATTTTTTTTTCTTTTCTATTGTGCATTGTGTTTCGTTCTCAAACAGCTACATTAATCGCGTATTGCAACAGGAAATAGAAGCTATAATACCCTTCTGGTTTTTCCTCACTATAAACATCTTTATGACAGCTTTCCATCAAATATTTCTTTCTATTTTTTTTACGTCAAAGAACATAATATAAACAGTAGCGCATATTGGAATTATATATAAATGCATACTATCGAAAGCATCCCAAGTAATTACACTTCAAGCAAAAACGTAAATTTTAAGGCCTTTAAACTTTTTATATTTTGTCCTTTAAGATGGATGACATATTAAAAGAGGTATATATATATATATATATTTGAAATAGTATATTAAATACCAAATCTGTCCTTATATATAAAACAAGTAATACAAAAAAAAAATTTTAAAGTCAATTCCTACTTTTTTTTCACTATATTGCAGAAAGTCCTTTATAAATAATTTTCATTCATTTTTTTTAAGATATAAAAAATTCTCTCACACAAACACACTTTCCATCTCTCTCACTCATTTATTCACATGTTTCATTGACCATTTTGTCAACTCCTTGACTCAGACGTGAACCCAGAATGAAAAAAAATAATCTGAAAAAGAAATTTTTTTCCCAGCGATCTACACGCTTCGCCACTGACGGTATTTATTCCTAAATTTATATCCTGCCAAATATCTTATATAAGAGAAATTTTTTTCTCCCGTATAAAACTATAATCAATTAATTAAATTTAATGAATGAATTAATATTTGAAAAAACTGTATTAACATCGAGTTATTTTATGAACGATTGAAAATTTGAACAAGATATATACAGGGAGAGTGTGAACTAAAAGTAGGAATTGAATGAATAAATGAGGTGTACTTTAGAGATGATTTGAATTTAGGAGTAGTATACCATATTTCTTCTATGAATCGAAATCCACTTTATACCGTAGGCCTCGGTCTAATATGACTGTAGAACAGTTGTGACCAACCCAAATGATCTTGCGGGCCACTTTGGAAATGCATCCTAATTTCGCGGGCCGCATATAAAATTATATATCCCCATATTAGATTTAGACCCACTATAAACACTTTTTGGAGTGAAAAATTGTAACATAATAAGTTAGTATTATTGTGTTTACTTTTATTCTTATATATATATATATATATTTTTTTTTTTTTGTTCTAATGCAGCTGGCAAACACTTTTATTCTTACATATAAATATAGATAATATAATAATAATGATGGTACTAAACGCACACCGTAAAGAAATGTATAACACTAAAAATAAATTATAAAAAATACATAAATATAAATTAAATCATTAAAAAATATTTATTTTACTAGTGCGATATTTGTTTCTCCACTCCTCATGAGTTCGCAGACTATAATTTAATTATTCTGCGAACTCATAAATAAAACAGGCAATATCTGTCCTATATTCGCAAGAATATTATTTTTAAATCAAATCAAAGTTAATTTCTTCTCGTGATTTCGACTGTTAATTTTTGAATATATGCATGCAGTCATAATGTATTTTTTAATACGTTGGCTTTCACTACTTTGGCCATTATAAAATAAATATATTTTGTAAAAGTGTGATAAATCTCACGGGTCGGAAAAATGTTGCGGGTAGGCCAACCCTGCTGTAGAGCGTTTGGCTGACAACCCTACTCCGTAAAAGAAAACATCTTATGTCTAGAAATCAGCCAGTAGGTAGACGGCCTTAGCCCACCATGGGGCTGTTGCGTCAATGAAGAAGACTATTTCTATAGGTGACTCTTTTCCTTTTGAATAAGGATCATAAATTATAGTGAAAAAAAATAATTGTATGGTGTATCTATAATAAATAACTCCTTATTTAAAAATATGTATTTTGTCATAAAAAAATTCCTTCCCCATGTTGACATTTGTTTCTAATATTATTTAAAAATAATTAAACTGATTAATATATTTAAGGATTTTTTTACGTAGCAGTTACATAACAGGATTTTAAAACATTGTGCAAATACGTACTACCTTAAAAATGTTTTACCCAAATTTATATTTATAAATTATTAGAATGCATAACAATCATAGTAATATAACTCATTTATAGAGAGCATAAAGATTAAATAGCAGAATTTTTATATTTATAGAAAAAAAAAGAAAAGAAATACATGAATGTCTTGACGATCTTCAAGCTTTATTTCTGAAATATTTTTATAATGCATGGATTTTTTTTCAACGCATACAGAAATATACATAATATTTTCTTAAATTAATTTTTAATATCTTGGCAATCTAATTAAAAAAAGTTATTCTTGGTCTATTCTTGGATGGGAAATCAAAACTCATCATTAAATATAGTAATTTAAAATAGTGTTCAAGCTTTGTAATTCATGGATTCTAGGAGTGATGCTTACAATATTTAAATATTTAATGTAAACCATTCAAGTAAAAAAATATATATTTACAAAAACTCTAAAAAGTGTATGAATAATTATATTAATTCCAGTTATTTAATTTATAGAACATGAGGAATAATATCAAGCAAGAATTTATAGATTCGTAAAATAAATATAAAAAAGAATTCATACATTCGTAATATAAATATAAACAAGAATTCATAGATTCTTAAAATAAATATAAACAAGAATTTCTTCAGAGAAGTTGGGCGAAACCACAGGGACTGCTTTTGAATATTTAAACAAGCTAACTTTTTTTTTCCTTTACTGATTTTGTTTTTTCTTTTTCTTTAGTGCCGTACAAGATAATGCTTTAAAAACCGATAACTTCAAGCTGAAGAAGAAATGGAGAATTCTACTTCGTTTTCAACAATTATAACCGAAGTGTATCAAAGCGCTAATACCACAGATGGAAATTTCAACAACACTATACAGAAGCCAGTCTTAAGCAGTTATTATCCAATCTTAGCAGCGGAGTTGGGACTTTCTGTATTGTGCTCTGTTCTCTTAATAATCATCTACGTAATTATTGGAGAACATCGAACATTACCTGGAAAAAATGTTATTTCCATTTCCTTATGTTTAATAGTGACTTACATTCTGCTAACTGTAGACTTGCTGCTGAGGAACAGAATCTCATTCGGCGTTTGTTTTGCCATGGGAGTAACGGTGCAAACATTTTTTCTTGCAACTTTTTTCTGGACGAATGTGATGTCTTACGATATTATGAAAACAATGGGTATGGTTAAAGCTGATACCAACAAAACATCGAAATTCTGGAAATATTCTGTATATGCATGGCTAATGACAATGGCTTGCGTACTGCCAGCTGTTGTTATAGATCTCAGTGATTTTGTTCCTGAAGTATATAAACCAAAATTCGGAGTCAAGAAATGTTGGTTGACTGGACAAATAGCATTCTTGGTGTACTTCAATCTTCCAGTTGGTCTCACGTTACTGGCAAATTGCATATTCTTTATGGTGACTGCGAGAACAATAATTCGAGTAAGAAATGCGACTGCAATTTTAGCAGATAATCGTCATAAAAAAAGGTAAATATTATAATTATTAAATTTATTTTTTAATTACATTGTTTTTTGAGTAATTCGAATTTTTAAATAATATGTCTAAAAGAACATGTTTTTTTTTATAATATAACAATAATAAACATGTTTTTGTTTATAGTCTCCATCAAATTCCACATATTTAAGCTAATTCTTCTTATCTCATTAAAAAAGTAAGTTTGCTTAAAGTCCGTAAAATCATAGTTGAAAATTGACTATAACTTCTTTTTTGGATGACAATATTTTTCTTCCACTCTATATTTTCCAGTTTCGGAATGTAGGAAAATTAATGAAGTCAAACCAGGGCCAGGTCTATGAATGAACAATCTCCTCCTCTCTTTAATCAGGTCCGAATCCCGGCGGTGGCATGGATGTTTGTGAGTGGCTCGGAATCCACATTAAACTGTAGGCCCTCATCTGTTTAGCCCTCGTCTGCGACAAACCAAACCAAACCTCGCTTTAAGCATCATTTCGTAATTCAGCAATTACTACTTCCATGATGAAAGAAGTTACACGAAAAGCATTGAGTAGCCTCATGTCGTTGGTTGAATTTCTCCACTTGTACAGATAGACAGAGCATTCTTATTTCAAAAATTTTGGCATTAGTCTCATTCCTTGGTAGGACTATCTGCCATACCTAAATAAATAATAATAAATAATTGCTTGGTTTTTTTGAGCGATTTTTTTGGTTGTAAAATTCATTTGATGGAATGAATTCTCGATTTCGGTGATGGTGGTATCCAGTGACAGTCCCTTTAGCATTTCTTTAATCGGCTTGATAAATTTAGACTTAATTCGGAAGAGGTCAACACCCTTTTCACAAGGTATTCAGGAGGTACAACTCATTTGGAGTTCACTGTTCGGGAAACATTTCCTGCAATCACCTGGAAGCTAGGCCTTTGAAATTTTCATCAAGAAACTGATTGAAGAAAATTTCAAATTTTTTTTTTTAGTGTTTCTGTAAGAACTTATCATCACTGATGGCATTTTAACGGGTGGTGCGGTAAGGGTTCCTTTTCCGTAATCATTATTTCATCAGATAATTCCGAGAAACTGTTTTCTGTAGGGATGGGATCCGGAGTCTTTGTTGGCGATGACTTTTTAGGACTTCACGCTGTTAGTTTTCTTTTTTGGGGGTGGGGTGGGGATGAAACCTTCCTTATCAGTGTAAGAATTATATGCTTGATTGTCTTGAATTCTAATAGCATTCTGTAATTTCTTTGCTGTAGTTGTCCCATTGCCCATCTTTCTAGTACATGAAAATTGAAAACTTGTAGCATAGGTTTTATAATAGATTGGAAGGGTTCTGGCTTTCGTTGATCCCAGTCTGGAGTTAGTTCATCGTGCTCTTTGAACTTCTGAGAAAAATTCAAACATCTTTCATTTGTATGCCATACCTTATCGTCAGTTAGGTCGTCAATAATAGACAGTAGAATCAGGCACAACAGCCTGCACTTAGATGGCGACGACTTTGCTGGCTTTTGTAGAACGTTTCCCGAGTTGGTTCTTAGAAGAATCGGTACGCACTTCCGCTTTGCCTGATTGGACGGTGGAATTGACATCATAGTTCATGCAAACGCTTATCTGACCTATAGTAAGCACTGAGCAACCCATCAATCTCCTATTCCTTTTTTGCCATTGTGTTCTCCATTAAATTACTAAACAAAATTACTGGAATGGTTCAATATTTTATAAGTCGTCACAATCGTCAGATCCAATGAAATGGGCAGTAGTTATGATCCATATGAATCTGAGTTAATTCCTAGCGATTCGAGATTTTGTATTTGCACTTTTATTTCCTCATGCAATTTTCTTAAAACAAATATTTTATTGGTATTTCAAATTGGTTCTAAGTTTAATAAACGAGAAATTAAAGGAAGAAATAGGCTCCGAAGTTTTTGGCTGAGATCGAGAGATCCTGCGGCTAGGAGTAGTTACTACCGCCAAGTTGCAATTGTCAGACAAAATATCAAGAGTTTCTTGCAGCAACGATGGGAACACTACATAGAGGCAATTTCACCTGAGTCAAACACACTTCTTAGACGAACGTCTCTTTTACGCAAATCATTTACTAACATTCCAACACTTCCTCGCGGAACTTCTGCTTATGCACCAGAAGAGAAGGTCGAGCTTTTGACTGATAGCCTAAAAATTCAATTTGAAACAAATCCCGACGTCGAAGATTCTGTTAATATTAGCCCAGTGGAAATCTGCGAGTATACGAGGAAAATAAAACAGAACAAAGCTCCTGGGTAAGATCGTATTAACAATAGCATGTTAAAATCTCTTCCGTTCTGTTATATTTTGTTAATAACTTACATCATTAATTTCTTAATCAAGAAAAGCTATTTCGCACATAGCTGGAAAAACCAACATTGTAATTCCTCTTCCAAAGCCTAATTGTAACTTAGCTTATGCTCAAAATTACCGTTCACTCTCACTACTTAGCAGTGTGAGTAAAATATTCAAATACTCAATTCTTAAATGCCTGGATCAATACTGCGTAGAAAAAGATATCATTCCTGAACAGTTTGGATTCAGGAAACAGTTCAGCACTTCACATCAGTTCTTACGTGTTAATGAGTTGATCCATGACGGCTTTATCAATCGAAACTCTATGGGAATATTATTTCTAGACGTAGCCAAAGCCTTTTATAAATTTTGGCAAAATGTATATATATTCGATATATCTTAATATTCAAGCTTATACGACTTGAATTTTTGGCTCATTCAATTAAAATTATTCACTCGTATCTCACTTCACGTAATTTCCGAGTATGAGTGGGCGGGACTGTTTCTAGCTTTCACCCAATCAGGAGCGGAGTTCCCCAGGATTCCTGCTCGGCCCAAGATTATTTTTAATTCCTGTGAACGATATTCCGAAACCAGTTGAGTGTCAATTGGCCATGTTCGCAGATGACACAGCAATAATTGCACAACTTAATAGTAATATTCCATCATTTGAAAGTTGGTTAACCACCTGGAAGATCAATGTAAATCCCAACAAAAGTGCGTGCCTCCTATTTACTCGCAAGCGGAACGTCGGTTCTCTTTTTAATGTCATCCTTTTTGGCCAGCCCGTCCCCTGGGTTACTGAATATAAGTACCTGGGATTGGTTCTCAACGTAAAATTAAATTTCAATTCCCACATCTCTAAAGTAGTTGCGAAAGCAAATTGCTGCGAGCAAAAGGCCTACTTTTCTCGAAAGAGCCGGCTAGCGATCAGACACAAGTTTTTGCTTCACAAATCGATCCTTCGACCTATTCTTTTATACGGATGTGCCATTTGAGCTTCCACCTCAATAAAAAATTTAAAGAAATTGCAAGTCTTTCAAAATAAAGAGATAGTCAGAATTGTAAATGCATCGTGGTTTGTGCTTTGAAAACAAATCCACAGAGATCTTGATATCGATCCTATTATGGATTACATCTTTAAAATTTTGAAATCTTTTCATTCTAAATGCCCTCAGATCCGTAACTAAGCGATTAGACAAATACCTGACTACCCTCCAGGTGTATCGAGTTCAAGGAAAAGGCCGTGTCATTTATAATACTGTATGGTGAATCTTTTCCAGCACTCAAAATGGTGCGAGGATTTTACCACTATCCAACGGAGTAATTTTATCCCTGCAGCCGGAGTCCCTATAATCAATTCATACTGATCTGAGCTGCTTTGTTTGACTTTAAGTCGATTGCTACGATGCGCACTTATATCTGTCCATCAAAATTTTCTTTCATTTTATTAATACGCTTTTATTAGTTTCACCTATATGTTTGTTTGTAACTGACTCTTTGGGCTCGATTTTACCCTACTTTAAGCTATCAGATTTAATTTAAACGTTGTAGACTTATCAAGGACCGACACACTAAAATATTTTCATAAGTTTATTATCTCATCATGATTAGTGATTTTATTTTAACTTATGAAGAGCAATTTAACCCATGTGGAATGAAAGTACCTAAGACATTCAAACCTACTCGGGGCAGTGGCACAACGGATAACGCGCCTGACTACGGATCAGGAGATTCCCTGTTCGAATCCTGGCTGGCTCGACATATTCGAATTAGCCTTTGTTTTACTCACAATTAAATTATTGTAAGAACTATAGTTCGTCCTCCGTACCGGGACCTCATTTAAATATTATAGTTTAAAAACATTAAAGAACACGCTTTTAGAGGGATGGGGGTGTTCGATATCAATCGTTATAATTTTTCACTAGTTCCATTCCGAAATGCAGAGTTAGTTTAAAAATGTCATACAAAGCACCCCACGCTTTTAGAACAGTGACATTAATTTTCTCGTCCGTAATTTCATTATGTTAACAATTATTTTTTACTTTGGTTAACTCTAAAAGCGTGTTTTTTAGTTTTTTTAAACTATAATTTATTTTTAATCTCTTCTTTGGGCATCATATAACGGGCGCCTAATTGTACCGACAGCTTTTTTCCAACCTCCTTGCTTTAACTGTCTCAGAGTAGATGGTTTTCTATTATATATATATTTAAATCTAGGCTATTACATTTTACGCAAATTTTATAATTACTTTAAGATGTGAAGGTTAGGTGGTACTTAATACCACACTGGAACTCCGTAATAAGTACTCCCGTTGCCCGAGCTTGTTTATTTATTATTGTATTCTTGTTTAATTTCGATTATTTTTAAAACGAACATTTATTTTGTTCTTACTGAGTAAGATATTGAAGCCCTTTCTTTCTTATTTCGACTCGTGCTTTTCGTATTTTCCGTTTCGATATATGTGGTTCAATATTTTAAAAGACGTCACTATTGTCATATCCAACAATCTACGTCTATCAGACAAGAAATAGAACTGATGGACGTAGGCAACATCAACTATTTTATTAAAGTTTACTTTATTTTAAGCTAGTTATCATCCCGGCTTACAAATTTCAACATAAGTACAAAGTATATATAAATAAAACAGTAATTTTGAGAAGGTTGAATTTGGATTCCCAAATTTGTACAGCATGATTACACACCACTTTGAATCCCAAAATACCTTTAATTTCCTCTGCAATATTGGGTGTATTACCAATTTGTATAAAGTGCTCTTTACCAATAAAGAACGAATTTTGACCATAAAGATAAGATGTCTGAAGTTGTAATTTGTCAATATTTTAATAACTTTCATTAGATTTCAAAAACTTATGAAATATGTCAACTAGATTTTTTCATTATTATACGAGAGATCTAATATTTAAGAACAATTTATTTTATTTTCTCTAGCCATAATTTAAAACCTTTTAAGTTATTGAATACAAGAAACATATCACTGAATGTGAATTTCCGACTAGATATTTGTGTAGTACGTATATCTGTAACACATACATGACTGGAAGAACCTCTTTATGATTTTACTTTTGAAGTATGGATGAAAAACATCTGACAAGTCTCAATGGGGAAGTGGCTTAAGGAAATCCTCTATCCTGACTTGTGTGAAGCTGGGACATGATTTCCGTCCACTAAGCAAAAACCAACTGAAATTAGTACGACATGCTATATGGTTCCATTTGTTGGAGTTGGCAGAATGATATAGATTGATTTTCCTCCTACCAATGCTGCAAGTGAAGAAGTACTTTACTATTTTTTTTTTTTTTTTTTAAAGTATAAGAAACTAATTCATGCTACCCCTACATTTTTCCTTAGATTTTCTAGTGAATATTAAGATTGTTTTTTGTCTCCATTTTGCGAGATTTCACCATGTGTATATGGAGGAAAAAAAAAAAAAAAACACCTTAATGAATGTAACATTCATTCATTTTTTTTTTTTAAATATCAGCTTAATACATTAACTTTTTTCCTTTTAATTTATCCGACAACAAATTTTATTATAATCTTAAGATTGTCCATTTTCCTGTAGTCTTTATTTTTCAATTCCTTCTATTAGCTCACACTCTCCCTATATATATCTTGTTCAAATTTTCAATCGTTCATAAAATACTTTTTATTCATCCACTCAAGTTGAAATAAAATTTTTTTTAACTTGTAGTTTTAATAGTTTTTTCAAATATTAATTCAGTAATTAAATTTAATTATAGTTTTAAGTTGCATATAGATGGAGTCAGATAAATTTCTAAAAATGAATGAAAATTATTTATAAAGGACTTTCTGCAATAAAGTGAAAAAAAAGTAGGGATCGACTTTAAATTTTTAATAATATTTGTTTTCCCTTTAATTTATACGACAAAATTTTTTATTATAACCTCCAGATTGAAAGTTAAATTTTTTCAAAAAAATAATAAATCTGATTACTGATGTCTCATTACACGATTCTTTTGTTTTGTTTGTTCTAGATTTCGTCTGTGTATGAAACTTGTCCTCATCATGGGTTTGGTATGGATTGCAGAATTTATTCCATGGATTACAGGCATTTATTACCTGTATGCCGTAGCTGGCATGCTAAACTGCTTACATGGAGTATATTTGTTTTTAATTTTTGTGTGCAAGCGACGTATTCTCACACAAGTGGGAATGACGTGCCTTAGTTCCAGAGTACCAACTTCACCAATCAAAAAGAAACAATCGCCGTCTTTGGATACCATTACTACAACAATCACAACTTAATTATTGATGGTTAACAAAAGAGAACTATTGAAGGAAGAATTCCTTTCAACATATTATACATGTAAATATTTCAAATGAACTTTTTATTTGTATAGTTATTAAAGAAATAACAGATTATTGATTGCACAGCATATTTTAAAAATGCATAAAATAAATTTGTTACATTATTGTATGTTTTTAACTGCTGTAATATATGTTATGAACGCAATTACTAGCACATATCCAATGAACAACATTACTTTAAATATTCAGTGGCTGAATGAGAATTATTATATAGTTTGCAATCTATGTCATACAACAATCGGGAAAAACCCAATGATTATCTGCTATGCATGCAAAATACAGGAACAAACATGAAATTATTTCTATTGGAGACCATCACACTACTGTAAGTCATTGCTTACATTTATGAGATTAATTGCATGGTATTGAATAATGTCAATCCTTCAATTAACTTCCAATTCCATTTATTTTTATTGAGTTATTCTTGTCCAAGCTCTCGGGTTAATTTTCATTTTATCCCATTATAACAGTAGCAATACCCTTGATCTACATTACAAACGGTTCAGACTTGCCAAAATAACAGAAGAAGGTGGGATCTTCCATCTATAAAACTAAACCACCTTTTGAATTGTTAAAATTAGTTTATCTATTAATATTATACCCCTAACTTTTTTTTCTACCTGGTCATGCAAATAATAATTGAAAATTCACAAGTCATTCAAGTTTTATGTTAAGAAATTATGGAGCAGATGATATTTAAAGTAATTAATAGATATTTTTCTCCATTACACATCACCAATCTTTCATTGTCATATACTTTAACATACTTATAATATGTCTTACTTTATTTCATCTGAAAGTTTAGTTGAAAGATCCAATCAGAAGTGAAATTCATTAGCTGCCTATTAATAATGAACAACAAATTCATAAGTAGATGAATGATACACTAGAATTGAAATGTGTCACTTGCTAACTAATGACAGTTCACGAGGGAAAATATTTTAAGGTAGGTAGGAAATTAAAATTTAGGACAATTTTTACCACTGGGTTCATTTTATTTTATACCTTAACTAATCAAATTATTCATTTTAAAATTGAAACTATTTTCATGTATTATTAAAAAATATGAAAATACTCTTAATTTATTAAATCTACAAGCAACTTTGGTTTCTAGCACTTAAAGCATGAATTTTTTTTTAGCCCTAACTAAGAAAGTTGATGACAAAATAATATAACTTTGTCTAATAATGGAATATATTCAACAATCTATATATAGCACATAATTAAATATATTTTCAAGTTTAATGTTTTGACTAATGTTATTACATCAAGTTAAACACAAATTAAATGCCATGAATAACCAGTAACTAAATCTCATACATTTCAAAGTTAAATTATCTGTTACAGTTAAATTATTCATTAGAAATTTATACTAATTTGAACTTGATGAAAAAATTCTCAGTATCTGCCACTCAAAATGTTTTGCTTATTTTAGACATTGAGAGCAAAATATTTAATGAGGAAATTAAATTAAAAAAAAAAAAAAAAAAAAAAAAAAAAAGAATGAGCCACTTTTCAGTAAAATTAATAAGCCTTTAATATTAATATAGAAAAATAAATCAAAGTGCCAGTTTTAGATATCCAAATCTTTTTTTTTTTTTTTTTATAAAAATTCTTTATCCAAAATTAAGCAGCTAATTTATTTCAAGTCAACTAGCAATCAATTTCGTTTTAAATTAAAACTAATTTAAAATGCCAGCCAGAATTCATTAAAGTTCAATAATACACATTTTAAATGTAGTATGCTTAATTTGATAATCAAATCTTTTGCTTGAATTGTACCCAATGAGTTCATACAAGGGAATACATGCAAATTTCTTTAAAATATGTGATTGTCTGAAGTCTATAAGATTAGAATACATATTTGCCATAAAATTTTTAATTAAAGAAATTTAAGGCAGAAACGATTTATAAACAATTTTCCAAATTTTATTCCTTGAATCAAACTCAAAACTGATGTGCCATAAACTACAAAATTATTCAGCACAGGAGATTTTTTACTAATGCTGAATATAACTCATACTAAAACCCCTTTAATATATACATAATTAGAAAAATAGAAAAAGTAAATATAACAGTATAAACTATCTTGGGTGCAAAAAATATTAAAACTGCAACAATTAAAAAGTCTTCACAATTATTAAATGCCTTTATAATTAGAATATATAATTTTAAAATTATGAACATATGTTAATTTATGGCAGAATAGTAATTTGTATTCAAAGCCATCATGTTTGTTATTAGTAAATTACTACAAATCACCATACAAGTAGTGTGTGTATGTTCGTGGAAAAAAATATGTGCTAATATTATTTGTTCCTACTTTTAGCTGCACATTAATTTTCCCACCCAAGAAAAATGACACTATAAAAGACAATTCAGAAGTTTTTCAAATGAATCCACAAAATAAATAGATGAATATAAAATTTATACTCAAAACTATAAATGACTTATGATGCTGAAAAGAAAAGCATAAAATAGTTATAAATATTTAAGAGATCATTTTGATATTAAGCTATTAAAATACTGTCAATCAAAAACCGATATAATTAAACAAAAACACTTTCCTAAAGCCCAGAAAAACACATCCATCTCAGTTAGCAGTGCATATGCCAAATTTTCCTCAAAACAACGATCAAGATATCAGTACACTGATTTGCACCATAGCACTATGAAATAAAATTTTTAAAAGTCAGATTTTTTTTGCAATTCAAAATAAAAGAATTTAAATTGCAATTTTATGAAGTGCATATTTAAAAATGTCAAACGACTGTAAAATTTTGAAATAAGTAGCAAAAGGAGGGAAAAAATAAGTAGATTTTCACAAAATGAATGTATATAAAGTGTCGATAATTTTATTTGAAGGAAAATTACAAGAAACATTCTTTAATCAGTGAACTATCTATTGTGATGAAACGAGTACCAGCTCATTCAGATTTACCTGTCACATTCACCAAGCACAGACAAAATATGAGCAACTTTCTTATGCGATAAATTATCTTAAAAGCTAAAACAAATACATAAGTGTAATAAGACATCTTAGTACAATGTTAAATGGATGATCATTTGGGCCCTAAACACAAAGCTGAGAAGTTTTAATACTCATTTATTTACAAACATTTGCCATTTTCGAAAAAAAAAAAAAAAAAAAAAAAATCTTTAGCAATACACTTACAAGGTTGCAATCCTCACAAACAAGTCTTCAACTGAGAGAGATAAATTCAAGAAATCAGATTAATATAACATATCAGTTGAAGATTCATAAATGAGGGAAGCAATTACAGACAGGGGAAAAATACCAGCTTGATTTTTTTTTTTTTCCTACAAAACATTTTCCCCCATGGAATTTATATTTTTGCTTTTCTTCTCCATGCTCAAGTTTATTAAAGTTCTCAATGTGAAATTGTTCGACGAAGAATCTTGGTTACTTTTGGTTTTTCAACTGGTTAGAAAGCCAATCTAAGCCTTCGTATAATCCATCGCCACTTGTTGCACAGGTAGCCTGAATGTACCAATTGCGGTTTCGTAAGGAATGGAGGCCAAGTTTATCAGTAATTTCTGCTGCATTCATAGCATTAGGGAGATCCTACAACAAGATTATACCATAAATGAGAGAAATTTGTCTAGTATAAATAAAAATTTAAAATATTAACAATGTTGCTTTCAGGTCTGTAATCAATTAAAAAATTAACCATTTTAATTCTATATTTTATAGTACTTACTTGTTTGTTAGCAAATATCAGAAGTACAGCATCTCTCAACTCATCTTCAGCCAACATTCTCATTAATTCTTCTCTAGCTTCTCCAATACGTTCTCTGTCATTACTGTCCACCACAAAGATCAATCCTGGAAGAGAAATTTTTTTTTATATACATATCACAACAAATAAAGAGCATATTAAAGCAAACACGCTACCATAAAGTTTCCCTTCCATGAATTATTTTAATTTGTAATAAAAGTCTACATTTCCCTACATATAACTAGATCTTTTACATATTAATTTTAATAAAAATTATGATACAACATACCCTTGCTTTTTATATAATAGAATTACTTTTATCTTTATTACAACATTTAAACCAGGTAACATAAGCCACAACCTTTTGCCCCCATCTTTATATATCAAAGAATATAACGAACAAGCATAATTTGTCTATGAATTATATCCCAACAAAAGATTTACTTATAGCCTACAAATGAAGTATTCTTTATACAAGTTAAAGAGTAATCTTATCATTTCTGAATGTATTAATACCATGTACTAGTTTGTCTTAATTCATATTAATTCCAATTAAAAATTTTAATATATCGACTATTTATTAGAAAATTCTTCAACAAAAACATGGAAATCATTGCAAGCCAGGAATCATTTCATTCTATGCAATCAAACCGCTTTGTAAATATAACAGACTGTTACTAATCTAATGAAAAAAACATTATACAGCAAGTTTGTTTTAAAAATAGGCATGATAATTTTATAAAATAATTGGTTAAGTCATGAAGGTTCAAGTTCTATCACAAACAATTAACCAAATTATTTGAAAGGCCTAACTCCACATAAAAATAAACAATATTTATACTAATGTTATAAATCTACATTTGATATTGTTTCAATAACATCAAGCAATACATAGTTGCAAAATATTTTCGTTTTTAGGCAACTAATAACAAAACTTATATTTCAATATAAATTAAACGATCATCTTATGATAAATCATTGACAACTTTATTCTACAAAAGTATTCACATCTTTAAATGCATGAAAAAAAAGTTTTAATCAATATGATTTTTCTAGATGTTGAAAATCCAATCAAATATTCATTATATAACATTTTTAATAATTACACAAGTGTAATAATTATGAGTAAACTGAAACTAATTATCAATATAATTTTCATAAATTTACTTTATGCCATACAGAAGTCAGAATTTACAATCGCATTGATCCAAGATCAACCTATAAAATAGGTTTAAAGAAAATTTCAGAATTAAGCATACATTTCAAACAGCCAAATCGCTTTTTATTCTATTTTAAAAAGTCAAATAATTAAAAAACCATCCATTATTCTGAAGAATTAAACTAAAATTATAGATTTCTTTTGGTTTAACGAAAATATAATTTCAATCCATGAAGTTGGCAATAGGCATGGACAATAAATCCATGAAATTTAACATAAAAATCCCAATGTTTCAAACCTATTTAACACAGATGTTGCTTCAGAGATGATCAACAATCCGAGCTCGCTAAAGAGAAAAGCGATTTCAACACCAATGTTCTAAATTGGATATAGATTGCGGATAACCCGCTAGTTCGGACATTCGTTTGTCAGTGCTTCTGCAGAATTACAATACAATTTTTTTTTAAAAACTTACTTAAAGACAGCAAATGAAGATATTCGATAAATTTTATTGTTCAGAATTCTCCTAAAATAAAATATGCAAAATTTCCTAAAATTTTTAAATCTAAATCCAATTTTATAATGTTCGACTATCTGAGTATAGGTCACTAAATCTATAGATGTTCTGGTGATAATTAAGTTGTCTATAATTCAGGCTTTTTTTTTCATTTAAGAACCACTTCATATTATAAACAACCTTAATTTACCTATTCCATTTCCTTTTTAATAAATTTACTAATAATTATTTCTCCTATCCACAACATTTTCTCTTATTGAAATTATCTGGAAAAAACTAAAAACACACAATTGTTCAGCACTAAATAAAATCAATTATATTTTATTAGTTTGAAATTTCTATGAAGTTGTCGTCTTTCTGTATCTTTAAATCCGTACAAAGTTGATATATCGTGGTATTACATAGATGGGAATATTGATTTCAGAAATTTCAACACAGCCCAACACTAGTTGGTAAGTATGAAGCAACTCTTAAGTAGACAAAACACTACATCTTAACATATTGTACAAATTTGAAAGTTATTACATTAAATATTGATTTTATACTACTCAACACATCACCTACAGAATGAAATACAACTTAAAAAAATTCTCCCAGGATGCAAGGCTATAAATTTCCATTTTCAAATAACTACTACAAACATTTAATTAAATTAAAATTCTCTTGTTAACTATGTGCCAATCATTACTTATATACAAAATTGCATGTTATAACACACCACAGACATCCTTAATTTTCTTATAAATAAGTTTCTACATGCACATTTAAAGCAGACTATTTTTTTTTAAGCGCATACAAGTCACATTTGAATTCTCTTTAACAAAACTTTTCATAAACTTTATACACATAAGGTTAATTCTTCAAATATAAAAAGATTACTTATTTTACCTATAATACCAGACTGTTTTAAATTACACAAAATGAAATTATATTTTACTGCTGATATTAACAAAAGATCATGTTTGAGGGGGGGGAAAAAAAAAATGCAAGAGCATTTGAATGCTTTTGCATTTTTTCCTTCTATTAGACTGCTGTTCCCTTATTTTTGTATTAAGAGCCCCAGGTTCACCCATTTCATAAATGGAGACATCAAAAGTCATGCCAAACAAATTTTTTTTCAAAAAAATTTTAAGTATACGAGCTAGTCTCAAGCAGAAATAACTATTTAAAGCTAGAACTACATCTTGAGTACAGAAATTTTGATGTATATATTAAGATCTAAGAACACAGCTGTAGTCAAAATTATTCTTTTAAAAACACAATATCGAAATTTTAACAATTAAATAGAAGTGATAAAATCCCCATCATATTAATTTGGATTATTTGTTCCTCATATCACTTCAGTTTACCACTTTGCTTATTATAAAATGACATGTCTTAAACATTTTTTTTTAACAAGTTCCACCTGTATAAAGTTAAAGATGGACATGTTCAATGAACATACGGCAATCAGAACAGTTGTATTTTTCTAATTTCTTTTATTCTATATTCATATATTATATTCAATAACATTAAAATTGAATACAATTCAAATTTAATAAGTTAAAAAAACCCAATTTTGTAAAAATTTCATAAAAATACGACATATTACTTAAGTTACTAATTTGACAAGAAATTGGGTTTAAAAAAAAAGTCGCATTGCTGATAGTAGCAAATCAGATACAAGAAATTATAACCCTGAATTTTTACCATACAACGACCCAATTTCCAAAATGCATAATATTTTTTCCTCTTGTATTTTACAATTAAAGAGGACAAAATGGAACCAATAAAATATAAAATGCTTAACAGTTAGTTACTTAGTTATTAATGCTTATTCACTGATAAAGATATATAAAAAATCTTCAAAATAACTAGGAATGCAAGTTTCTAAAACATTTATAAATTATATATACAGTTTTAAAGTTGCTATCTACTGTTATGTATTCATATAAATTTAAATAAAGATAGCTATCTTGAAGTGCATAATGGAATTGAAAACAACATTCTATTAGTAATATAATATAATTTACTATTTTAGATTAAAATAAAAACTAGATATTTACCCTCCCATTTTTTCTATTCATAATGACAGCCCTTCAATATATCAGCTACTCACAGTTAAAAACTTTATACAAATAAGTCAAAGAATATCATGTATTTCAATTACTCAAGAGCACTTTAGAAATTAAAAAAAAACATAACCTTCCATTCCAATAAAATAGATTACTGAACTCAAACTTTTGTAATATTTATCATATTAATATTTTAATTCAATTAAAAAGTATGTAAGTAAGTATTCAACACATTTGCAGAAAATTCTATTTATTAATAAAGTTAACTAAACTACCATTTATTAACTATAATATAAGAAAAGTAATATAATATTTAATACACACAATAAAAAAAAAATTACCTTGGGTATTCTGAAAATAATGTCTCCAAAGAGGTCTGATTTTATCTTGACCACCTACATCCCATACAGTAAAACTAATATTTTTGTACTCAACAGTTTCAACATTAAAACCTAAAAGAAATACAATTTAATTTTAATCAACTTCATAAAACAAAGATTATTTAAGCATGCTACATTATTAAAGACATTGTATTATAAATCATAATTATACTAAGCCTATCATCTATATTTAAAGAAATGTGTCATTATTAATAAAGGAAAATTTCTTCTTCCTTAACATCCAATTTCCTTCGTTGCTAAATATTATATTAGCAGCACATAAGCCCAAGTTTTCAAACATCCCAAATAAAGTTCAGAGTAATTTTTTCAATTAAAACTATGTAAAATTATATCTACAAGGAGTAAGTATGAGTAATAAATCTATTTACATCTAAAATACTAATCAGATTATTGTTCTTTCTTTAATTCCAACTTAAGATATCATTGTTTCGCAACAGATGTTAATGTGATTCGTCGTCCAACTTGGAAATACAAACTTTTAGTTTAAGAATTTTCACATAAAATGGCTTGAAATTAAAAATGTTAAAATTTTCAATCTAAAATCATCCCATTTCTTTAAATTTTTTATATTTCTATAATAAGCCATTAAAAAGTTAAACCTTCCTGATATGTACCATAGTAATCTTTCACCTTGATAAGTTTGTATATACAGCCAAATATTCTCAAATGCTATCGAGATTTATTCCGGGATATTTTTTCTTTCATTGAAGAAACATGCTTCATAATATTTACAATCAATTAATTTTTAAAGTATCAAGGGGCTTTAAATACAGACAATCTTAATTCATCTTTCCTTTTTAATAAGCTTACTAGCAATCATCTTCCCATCACTAATACTTTTACTTCACACACTCAAATTTAATATATAGATTGAAATATATTTTACAAGAAAAAGATGTTCTCTACTTTGAACGTTTTTTTTTTTTAACCAGAAAAATCAAAACAAATGCACTTAACTATTTAGCACTAAAGAGACTGTTTACAATGAAATATGCATTATCAAATGGGGAGGCATATAATTTGTTTTAAAATATGAAATAATTTTACATTGAAGACAACATGAAAGGTCAACTAAACTAAAACGAGCATAATTCATACTAGATGATTATTAAAAAAAATATTTTTTATGGTCTAGAGAGAGCTACGAGCATTTTGTTGTTTATGAATCCATGATTAGTTTCATATTCAAAGTTTTAAATCTATATAAAATCAATATCATATCACGATATCAGATGGGACACTATATCGATTTTTAAAATTTCATATAAAATGTAATATATAAATTATTTACTTTGTTTTCTTGAGTTTATTAAAAATTTGCAACTAACATATCCACATTTCCCTATTATATGCTTTAAGAGGAAAGAAGAAACAAAAATTTTAAGATACCTGCACAAATAACACCCATTAATTTTTTAAAATTTTACAGTAAGCATAAAATTAACATATCAAACATTTAATTCGGTCTCTTTTATAAAGGAGCTTTTAGGACATTTCTAGATCATTAAGATTGTTATTCAAGATATAGTACTAATACATATTTAGACAATGCAATAAAATTCTTGATTTGTGCATTTAACAATTTGATTCTTTAATTGTACAAAAATGGAGCACATAAAACTTCACTTCTGAACCATCATATATATTAAGCCTGCATTCGATCATTTAATTCAAGTTGACCGAAGCGTATTTGAGCATAAAAACAACATAGGAAGAATTTACGGTATCTTAAAGAATGCAAAATGTCCAATCATTAATGGTAGGGACAAAAAAACCTGTTACTTTCAATACAAGAAAGTGAAAATTAAATGTTAGTATTTTACATGAACAATTTTACATAAATTTCAGAAAAACCAAGAATTTATACTTTTTCCCCCAAGTAATATCTTTTTTGAACAAATCTTGGTTTCATTTTAATAATTCATTAAAAGACAATTTTTTTAAGTTTAAATTTATTATAAATTCAGCATAATTTAATTTTTCCCCAAAAATATTTATTTACAGTAATTAAATGTGACAAGTTTCTTTTCTTCAAATTTGATTTTTAATTCCGATTTATCATGTAAAAGCAAAAAATTCATATCAAATAATTTTCTCAATCAATTTTTTCTCGTTGGCTAAAAATATTTAGATATTATGAAACAATTACACATAATGAATTTAATCTGGACAAATTCAATTTTTTTTTTGTTTATCAACTGTCAAAATATGAAGTTCATACATCAAAAGTTAAATATAAATTAATTTGAATTTAATAGTTTGTTTTCTGAAATTTTTTACAATTAACTTCTGATAGAGTTTATCAATAGGGAAATGATCTTATGATTAAAGCCCTACCCCATAGACTTATCATGTTTATAGAACATTATATATAACATAACTGCATAAAACAAAAATTTCATAAAATCACATTAATAAAAAATATTTTAGTTTATAATAACCCTCTCAGATAGTCTTATTGTAAAAATAAACAACTTTTTTTTTAAAACACTAATATTGAATTTTTATTAAAATATATGCAGGAAAAATAAAAAGTTAACTATATAAATATTGTATAAAGAATTCATATATTATTACATATATTCTTTAAAGACAATATATATAGATTTTTTTTTTATTTTACATATGATAATAGGCTACTAATTAAAATTAAAAACAAAATTCAAAACTTGCCTATAGTAGGAATTGTAGTAACTATTTCACCCAATTTTAGTTTGTATAAAATGGTGGTTTTACCAGCAGCATCTAAACCAACCATGAGTATTCTCATTTCCTTTTTACCAAAAAGGCCTTTGAATAAGTTGGCAAAAATATTTCCCATGATGATAAATTTGAAAGATAAACACTTTTATTCTGCAAAAAAGTACAAAAATTAGCAAAATATCATCTATCGGTGAAACATAATATTTAATGAAAACAAAACTAATTTCAAAACAAAACCGAAACTTATATACGGTGCCCGTGCAATATCACTTGGGCGTAGCTTGTTTATAAATTAAATGCGTTTTAATATTTCGTTAAAAACAAAACTTAATTTAATTTTAACTAACCTAACGTTTTCACGAAAAATGCTGATTGTATAACATTTACAAGGAACAGAAGTGACTTTGATCAAAGGAACACAATACATATGTGTCACTACTTTATCATGACAAAACACTTTCGGAACTGATAACATTTTAAAATAATTTTAATTCAACAAATATGTTTAAAAATGATTAAAAACCCGTTTTATGAAGCAAGTAATGAATATAATTTTCTTCTTAAGAAAGTTTCGAATAGAGACATTATAATAAAATAAAAGTTTAAAATTTTTTCTAAAAGTAAATAAACAGCTAAAATGTAATTTAAAGAGTCAAATAGTGCACAACTTTATATTAGGAAAGTGGAGCAAAAAGAAAGAAACACATTTATATTCAAATTTAATATCCTCCATTACATCATAGAAACTAATCAATAGATTATTAAAACATAATTTCGTCAGATGTTGATAGATATCAACAACATTCAATTTTTATTACTTTTCGTTTAAAATAATTATAAAAAATGATATATAAATAATATAACGAGAAGGACTATTAAAGTAATACTTTAGTTTAATCGCTAACCACACCAAACATAATATTCTACTTCAGTGATACAAGGATATTTAAAGGTCCTAAAGTCTTATATTTACACGAACTTCCAGATAATGTTAATATAATATTAAGACGTAAAAGTTATTATTAACACTAATTTGATATAAACTGAAAGTAAATTAATAGAAATACACAAATTTAAAGGCATCAAAAGGCGGAAATTTCCTTACTTACCGGTAATGCTAATACGCAGAAAATGGCGGGCATAGAAAGGAGTTGACAAGGCTTATGCCACGTCTAGTCATTGGTGGGTACGCGTTGCAACATCCGTAACCTTCTTTTTCTAGTTTTTGATTTCGAAATGGAAAACCCCTATTTAAAATAAACCATGCAATATATTTTCATGTATATTTAATGAAAAAATTATATTAATATAAATATAAAAATATCAACTATTTTATGTCAATATTTTACATATTTAATGCATATTTTTTCCGAAATAGATAATTTTATACAAAGTAAAAAAATACCGCAAAAATTATATAAATGAAATTTTAAATTCAATATTATTTTACTGAAGGAAATTTAAATATAAAACATTGTTTAATGTTTTAAAATTTAATTTTAAGGAATAATAATTTTTTTTAATATGATGCATCAAAAATTGTAACTGTAACTTTATTACAATTTTAATGTTTTGTTTGAAGTAATTGTTTTCATTTTCCTGTGTCAGGTGTTTTTGTGAGTAATTTTACTTTTAAATTACAATATTATTGAATAAAAATGATTATTTAATTACTTTATTAACTAATATTGTATATTTCATTAATTGATATTGCGTTATATATGAGTTGTAAATATGTTGGATGTGTATTTTTATACGTCATTTTTAACACGTATATATTTTATACATGTGACAATGACTAATAAAGTTATGTTTTTAAAAAAGGTGATAAGTCGATTTGTTAATGTACTATCTATATTTTAAAATAGAATAAGAATATTGATTTAAAATTTCACTGAGCACATTTTATTGCATTATTAAATTAATATATATATATTGTATTTAAAGATAAATTTCGTACTTTTAAATGACAAAAATCATAAAAAATTAAAATATTATTTTTGGAGAAGAAAATTAATTTTGTTTACAAATCTCAAATTTTTTTGTCTAATGAAAGGAACAATCAATTGGATGTGTTTCTATATTTCTCCATTGAGTAACATGGAGATTTGTCGAAATAAAATTATAAAAAAAATATAAACATTTCATATAGTCTCCAATTATTTAAAAATAAATTAATGGATTTTATAAATTTATAGGATGTGTATATTTTATTCATAAGCCTAGGATAATTTTGACATTTAGTTTAAATAAAATATCCAATACTTCTCTATACTGTTAAATGATTGAATAATCACTAAAAAAATGTAATATATATATATGTGTAGCTTTTGATACATTTTCAATTTTATATATCTAATTAATATTTAGTTTATATCTTACTGTTGTTTTTATTTGTTTCTTGCATAACCAAATTGCAATTTTAGGAATCATTATTTTTGTGACTCTATTATGATAAAATTTTTGTTTTACAATGTGCTATAAATTTTATCCATGGGTCAGTTGATCAATTTTTGTGCTTCTACAGATTCTGAAAGAAAAGCTACTTCTAATGTATAACTGTTTGTTAAAAATTCATCCATTTATTATATTTAAGCATTTTTAATTTAACTTATTATGTTATTTGTTGAATTAATTAGATGAGTTTGCTAGTTGTAGCCACTTGACAAAAGTTGAAGTGCAAATTTTACTGTATAAAATTGGTTAAATATGTTTTACAAATTTAGTTGGATTTTTTTAATGCAGAATTTCAAATCAATAGAAGAAAATTCTACTAAGCAGAAAATGATGCATATTTGCCTATTTTCGAAAGTTTTGGTCACTTTATATTAGTTTCTTTTCAGAGTCAGTAGCAGTTATTTATATTAGTGTTTCATAATTAAAATCCTTATTGAAAAGTCTAGAATAGTATGTAATTAATATTTTTCTTTCTTAAAGTTGTGGTATAATAATTATTCATGGAACTGTGAAAGTAAAAGATTTTGCAAGGTGTCTGAAAAAAGAACTACACTTTTAAAAAGTTTTTTTTTATCATACTGAATGTTATCAAATTAAAAAAAAATAGAAAAAAATTTATTTAACACTTGGATATTAAGCTTATCCTTCAAAAATTATTTGTCACATTCAGTAGTTCATTATTTACAGTAAAATATCATGTTTTGCATGACACTTTGCTATTTGAAAAAGCACCTATTATTTGTAGTACAATGATAAACATTTTTGTTAAGGAATCAATAAAGACACATTATTCATTATTTCTAGCTTAGATCTTCTAGAGTGATTTTTAACATTGAAGTGGAATGTTAAGAATCACTTGAATACATCATGAAAGAATAATACTGCATCACCTGTTGCCAGTAGATTTTATTTTTATAATGTTTGTTGAACTTTTTAGTCGAGTGAGTTTAATATTGCAGTGTTTCTTTAAATGAAATGAAATAAAATAAAAAAAAACATTGTTTATAAATATTTACAAATGTACAAGAAATGTTTTTAGTAGTGAATTCTGAAATAATGATCACACAATATAGTGAATGTTGAGATTATTGACTACTCAATTTGAGGCATTACCTAGCAATCTCCATTTATAAATTAAAAGTATAAATCTGTAAGTCAAATGATTTAAAGGAATATTCCAGTGAGATTTGTTACCAATTAAAAATTGGGTTTGATTGAAGAATAAGAGTAAATATTCTTTTGCCGATGTGTTTTATTTGCTTATTATTTGAAAAATTGGTATGGAATAGACAGTACTGGTGCATTGCCCACAGCTGGAAATCACATCTTATTCTATGATTTATAATTTGCATTTCATTATGTATTTTAATTATTTTTAGTAGATAGTTAACAAATTAATATGCTATTTCTGTTTTAAATTTTTTATTATATCAAATATTCCTTCTTAGAATCCACCATGAAGCTCAAATTTTGTATACCACTCATTTTATCAGTTATATATCTTCATTCAACCTTTGGAAATGAAAGTAAGTATTTTGTTTATTCATAATTACATGCTAGTGATTTTGAAATCTACTTTTAAATTTATAGCACAGATTAAAAATGCTTTCATACTATAAAAAATATTTCTAAAATTAAAGAGAAGCTATTTTTGCAAAATAATGAAATTAATTTTTTTTTAATACAAATCTGACTATAAATTATAAAAAAATAATTTGACTTTTAAAAGTCACTTTTTTATTTAAGAAGCACCAGAAGCGATGTTTTTAGAAATATCATGAAAATATAATATATGAACAATATATTTTTTCTCTGTTGTAAAGGAAGAGTTGAACCATTAAATATATTAAGTTCATCCACCATTAAATACATTTAACAAAAAAATATATTTAAAATATTTAAAAATAAACTTTCTTCATTTAATGAAAAAAATTGAATTGTGACTTTTCTATAATTTTATTAATTATTGTCATTTGTGTTATTAAACTTTCATTGTGTTTATTTATTTTAGTTTCTTTCCTAAAATATTGCCTCAATGGCAGTAACCCTGAAAGTCTTTCTACTGGTGGATCACTTTCTTCTGGCTCATTAGAGATGTCTTCTGAACCCGAATCTGGTTCATGGTACCCGCCCAACATGAATTGCTCTGTCACTCTTTCCACCGACATTAATTACCATATTCTATTGACTTTTTCTAATGTTAGTTTGAGAAATTCTAGTATGGATAATTTGACTATATATTTCGATAATACAAATTCTGAGTCTACTCTTGCTGGACAACAAGTGTGTTCTAATGAAAACTGTGAAGGATTGAAATTTGATTCTGGAAACTTCAGTAATCTAACTTTGAAATTCATTAGTGCTAATGTAACTGTTCCAAACAATGTAACTGGATTTAAAGCACATTACACTGTCTATGACTTGGGTAAGTAACATACTTTATGATTTTAATATGTAATTTTATCTCTATTATCACTTTATATTAGTAGTTCTCAAAATTTTTTACCTTTTCCCCCATTCAGAAAAAAACCTTATTTACCTTTCTGAACATTTTCATCAGTAAATATCTTAGTAATTTATGTTTTATTCAATTTATTTTATCTCAACAATATATAAATAAAAGTTTTATTAATAAAATATTTATAGAATAATAAATTTAACAATTATTTAAATGAATTCCATGTTAAAAATTAATATATTTTAATACAGTGTATTGAATATTTAATTTTTTACTGTGAAGATAATCAAACACATAAATGTTATGAGTCATTAATAAAATTGGTAACCTACTTTTAAGATTATTTTTGCTATGAGGATTTATTATGTCATGATTGGTTATTATTATTGATTGTTATGACTTATTTTAGACCTATTTTCAGGATTATTTTTGTTCATCTTATGTATAATGAACAATTTCTTTCTGTTTATTATTAACAGGTGGACTGAAAAGTTCATAGGCTGACACATAGACGGCGCTACAAGTATTAAATCCATATGATTTTTAGTTAGCCCTAACCTTTAAAAGACACTTGTATAAATTTGACAGCTGTTGCACTATTAGTATGTGAGTTATAGCATTTTTAGTGTTCATTACGTGCAGTCCCCTCAGCTGACTGTCGATTGGACGCCAGTGTGAAGTGATGGAGCCATGTTTCATCCATTGTCACATATCGACGCAAAATTTCGGGTTTATTACGATTGAACAGCTCCAAACACTGCTTAGAATCATCAATTCGTTGTTGTTTTTGGTCGATTGTGAGCTCTGTGCGGCATCCACTTTGAACAGAGCTTTCGCATATCCAAATATTCAATCACGATGTGTCCAACATGTTTCTTTGATATCTTTAGGGTCTCAGCTATCTCAATCAACTTCACTTTACGGTTATCAGAAATTATTTTGTGGACATTTTTGATGTTTTCGTCGGTAACAGTCTCTCTGGGGCGTCCACTGCGTGCATCGACCTCGCTGCTCATTTCGCCTTTTTTAAATTTATTCTCTATGGTTGACTTTCCTGGTGCAAAGTCCGAATAATGTTTATCAAGCCAAGCCTTGGCTTTAATAGTATTTTTTTTTGCCAAAAAAGCAATGCTTTATTAACACACAAAATTCCTTTTTATCCATTTTTTCAAACTAACAAAAGTTGCTTCACTAAAAATGCTATAACTCACATACTAATAGTGCGACAGCTGTCAAATTTATACATGTGTCGTTTGAAGGTTAGGGCTAACTCAAAATCATATGGATTAATACTAGTGTCGCTATCTATGTGTCAGCCTACAAACATGTCAGCCCAACTGTTATTTTGTTTGGACTTGTGATATGGTAATAACCAAATACATACATTGATGCAAAAGAAATCAATAAATCAAAGATAGGATGCAGATAATTTTTTCATGTTATAAGATTTAAATTTAGAAATTTCTTAAATATCAGAAAGTAAATTCATTGTACTTAAAATTTTGTTCATAACAATTTTTTGCCATATTATATTTTTTTGAAAATTTTTCATTCACTTAAAATGACTGAATTTTTATCTAAAAGAAACAAGTCATTTCTGCTATTTGAAAGTGTTTCATTTAGTTTGTTTTGAAGTGTCTTTGAAAATTATATCTTTTTTGAAAGTTTAAATAGTTAATGTGCATTTATTTTTGTGTTTAGTATCTTATTTGATTGAAAATTTCTTTGTTTTGTTAATGATGTAATATTAATCTTTCCAGCTGATCCTAAGACGGGTGCTTGCCATGGTAAACATAAGTTTTTATGTGCAAATAAGCACTGTATTTTTCATGAATTAGTTTGTGATGGACATAATGACTGTGAAGATTTGTCAGATGAGACAAAATGTAGGTATTGTTTTGATAAATTACAGGTATAGTTTTGCAAATAAATGAATAATAATAAAAAAACAAAAACAATTTTTTACATTTAAAACAATATTAAACGTAATAGTTGCATTGCTATAGAAAAATAGTAAAATCTTTACTTTAATTTAATACTTTTCAAACTTTTTGTCAAATACTAGAATCCATAGAATTTTTATGAATGTTAAAATGTTTTATAGACTATTTTCTCTTTAAAAAGTAAATATTTACAAAAATTTAGGGTACATGTGAAAAAGTTTTAATTTAGTTTCATTTTTCTAGTACTGAAATTATAAGTATTAGAATTTTTTATGTGCTTTCAAAAGCTTTATGTTCTTAAATTTAATTAAATTTGTACTTAGAAATTTTACTATGATAACAAAATAAGTAATTATAATGTAATTGATTTATTAAAAGTTTTTATACAGAAAGAGGGCTGAAACACAGTGATTGATTCCCTTGCATGCATGTTTTTTAATTTCGCCCTTGAAAAGCCTATTAGAGATGGCAGAATTGTATCTAGAGGTATCATTTTTTAGAGATCTATACAGTTACTGACGTATGCCGATGACATCAATATTATTCGTAGAAGTAGACAGGTGGTCGTGGAAGCTTTTATTTCACGTGGCGTAGAACAGTTTATGTATATGTGTTGAAATCTTGAAATTAATAATAGGCTATCTAAAGGCTGATAGATGTTACCATTTTTAAAGAATTTCTTAAAGTCCAAACTTTTAAATCTCAAGACAAAAATTAGTCTTTATATAACAGTCCTCAGACCTATCATATCATATGGCAATGAATGCTGGCCAATAACAAAAGCAGATGGAGGCAGGCTTTTAATTTTTGAAAGAAAAATTCTTAGCCTATTTAAAGAGAATGATAGATGTAGAATTTTGTTTAATTACAAAATCTATAGAAAATATAGGCAATCTAATATTACCAGAGTCATCCAATTTTTTTGCATCAGATAGCTTGGGCATATTTTTGGATGTGATAATGAGCCCTGTTAAAAAGGTGACTTTCGAAAATATAGAGGGTACCAAGAAAAGAGGTAGACCTCATGCAAAATGGATAGACTGCATAGAAATAGATCTCAAGCATTAAAAATCAATCATTGGTGGACTGTGGTGTCTTATTGGATCTGTTGGAAGAAGCTTGTTGAGATGACAGCCTTGGCTTTTAACAGGCTGTAGTGCTAATAAAAAGAATTAAACTATAAAATGTATTAATAAAACAACAAATTATTTATAATTTCAAAATTTGGTTTTAATTTTTAATTTAAAAAGAAAAATGTCATGTATTTTTTTATCAGTATTGTACTTTAATTTAGCTTTTTTAATTCATAAAACTTCCATGAATATTTAATGTAATATTTGAATATGTTTTTCCTTTTATTGGATTATTAATGTTTTTAAAAAGTTTATTTTCATGTATTTGCAATTTATATATATATATATGCAATTTCTTTTATTATTTTGCTTATCTTTTATTTATTAATTTTTTAGGGACGAAGAAAAATCTTTGTTTTTTTTATAAATGGCCTTTTTTCTTTTTTTTGCTAAATTAATCTTTTTAAAGCATTTAAAAAGTCATAAATTATGTGCTTGGAAAATTTTTAAAATAAAATATATATCTTCTTTTATACATAAGTAAGTCATTATATATTTAGATTTAAATATCCTTCAACATATGTTTTTAAATGTATGTTATTTTAATTTTAGGTATAATTCCAGTCAAGGATACAGTATGGGGAATTGTTGTTATTGTTATAGCCATTTTGGCTGTCATGATTTTTGTACCCATGTTTATTTTCCTAGCTACTCATGGGACTCGTAGTATTGTTAAATTAATATCTGTACCAAATCAACCTACTCCATTATCAAATGCTGCAGAGTGTGGCGAAAGATCTGGTCTTCTGACATCTTCTGAATCTGCAAATAACTGTTGGCCTGGAACTTCATATGATTCTTATAGTTATGGAGCTGTTCAGCCTGAGGAATCTTCTGTTAATAGAGATCCACCAAAAACACATTCAAGTAGTAAAATTGATGAAACGAGACCACAAGAAAAATATTTATGATAACATCAATAGGTTTGATTCAATATTCTTGTACATTTTTTCTAAATGTGAATGGATTTTTTGTGTGTGTGCAAGGTCTGATTTTAAATATAAATAAAAGATTTATTCCTACCCTTGATATATAGACTAATGAACAAGGCTCTTAACTATTATGTTATGCCATAACAATGGAAAATATTTTATCAAACATTTACCATTACAAATCATTTTGCGAATATCTTATGTAAGTTAATATAGTACAAATTTATTGTTGTTTATATTAGAAAGATTCTGCCTGACAACAAAATTTGAAATGAATTGTAACTGTTTTAGCTTGTACAATATTTTCAAACCATCAAAATTCTTTAAAATTATTATTATTTGACATTTATTGCTTAGAATAAAGTTTAATTTAAATATTTAAATGGTTTGAAATTAAGTTTTATTTAACTTAATTTTTTTTCAATAACTTAGTTGTTAAACAATTATTATTTGTATGACTTATAATAAATTATTCTATTCAATATGCTACTTCTTTTAATTTTGCACAATAATATATATATATATATATATATATATATATATATATATATATATATATATATATATATATATATATATATATTGAAATTGTTGAAAACTTATAAACAACCTTATGCCACCTCAAGATTTAAATAAACTTATGTATTTTAAACAATACAATTAGGTAATTTTATATACAACTTGCTTATTCATTAGTAATTCAAGTACTAGTCATCATCCATAATAACTAAAATTCTTCTCAACTTCTTCTGTCGCTCATTCTACATATTTCATTTTTATACACAAGATGCGCATAGATATTAAGACAAGTTACAAAATAAAAACTTTTTATATTCCCTTATATTGTATTAAAAAATGTTACATGTAAAGTTAATCTGCTCATGTCATGTATAAACCCCAAATTTTTTTTATAATAAAATCAACTATATAACTGCTTTTATAAACTAAAAAATAAAATTATCTTTATACCCACTGATTTTTAAGAATCTTTTATTAAATTTCAATGTTTTTATTATTATTATTATTTATTTTTTTTGCGGGGATCTTTGAAATAATATATATGTTTTAAATTGTCTCATTTAATCGAAGCAAAATTAAATGTGCATATATATTTTCTTTTCTTACATTTCATTTTTTTGTAAGTTATTTTTAGTTGTTTGTTTGTTTGAAGATTAGCTGTGAATATTTGCCAGTAATTAAATGTGGAATTTTTATCACAACTTTGAAGTTGTTTATTAATCTTGATTTGGAAGTATAGTGAAGTAATAATGCAAAAGTTCTATTAATGAAGTTTTCCCCAAAATTGGCAGATATGATGGCTTATCTGTTATTCCTTATCACTTCTGAAAAGTCAACTTCATTTGTAGAACTTTTAAAATATCTATAAATAATTTTATCATTTTAAATTTTTTATATACTTGTTTTCTTTAGCATCTTGCATCTCTTACTGCCATCCCTTTACCTGCCATTTTATATCATTGACTTGCTTATCAAATAATTTTTGATATACTCTTAATTTTTTCTGTACTGTGCACTTGAAATTGTTAAAATTTCTTTTTGTAACAAAATATATTAAAATTTTTTTTTTAAATTAAAGATAATTATCACTTTTTGAAACCTTTCTCTTAGTGATTGACTGACTCATTTTCCTTGTTAATTAATCACAAAAACTTTTTTTAAATGAATTTCATGCCAATCAAAGTGTTTTATCTATTTTTATTAAATTTTTTATAATATCTATTAATATTATTAACAATAATTTTTTATGATGTAACAAGGACATATAATTAAAAAAGCATTTAATTTAATATATTTCCTTGTATATGTATATTATGCTAATACATTTATGTATTTATTATTTAATTTATATTTGTTTTAAAAAAATAAGCCCATTGTAATGATAAAAATAAGTCTCTTTAAATGATTTTAACACAAGATGAAAATTTAAAAGATTGCACACGACAATTTATTTTATTTGTTGCCCTAAAATTCCAAAAGCTGTTAGCAGCATATTTTTACAATTAATAGTTTTTTTAAAAATAAAAGACGTGTTTATTCAATATTTTTTTATTTGATGTAATATTAAATATATAGTTTTTTAAAAAAGAATTTAAAACTTTTAGCTTCAGTTTGTACTATAAGAAGATTATTTCTTTTTGTTTTTTAGTATTCATTTAAAACATCAACAGATTAAAATGAGAATTTAATATTTATTTAAATACAAATTGCATTCCATTATATTTTAGTTAGTAATTTTTATATCTTAGGGCAAGTCAGGTACATATGTCTTTCTTTTTTACTCACCAAAAATTGTTTCTTGGCTTTTGCAATATTGAGTTATGTGCTAATATAATTGTTTTAGTATACCAAATATAGTGAAATGTCTTTTTAGAAATATGCTATGTGTTTCTTTTTGTTGGTGTCATGGTTTTAAAATTATTGATTTATAATAATTACATTATTTATATGATGCCTTCGCTATTACATTAATGATAACATAATACTTGGTGTTTTATTCATGCATTTAATGCCATTATGGCAATAATTTTTTGATTTGTAGTTTTAATTTTAAGTAATTAAGATTTCAAAGTATATTTTGAAAATTTTTGAACATATCTTTAAAAATTAACATTCCATTTTTGATGTTATAAAATAGTAATCTATTGTAATCTCAGTAAACTCATAATCATTGGAAAAGAAATTATCAATTTATTTTGTATTTTCTGTAAAATAGTTTTCCTTTTTTTTTTGTCAATACAACATTAATAACTTATATCTATCCTGCTATTTAGTCACTAAAGTTTAGTGTATTGAAATTTTTTGTACAAGTAATAAATATGTATTTATTTACAAGTACTAAATATATATTTATTTTTCTCCTGGTTCTTTTTCAAATTATTAAGTTTTTTTTTTTAAGCACATATGTATACATGCATACACAAATGATCATCTGGTTGTTAGAAATTTTTAAAATCACCAGTGAAATATATTTCAGTATACTTATGTATTTAAAAATTTAAAAACATGCTTCATGAGACAAGATGAATTACAAATAATATGAACAAAAAGATTACAATTTTTTTCCCCCACAAAGCTTTATGATCAATATTTAATTTTTTTTTAATCAGAATACAATGCATTCTACCACTGCCTTATTTTTCAACAAATATTTGTTGAAAAAATAGGTGTAAATTGAAAACTATTAATTAATTCTTGCTATATTAATTCTAGAATAATTCTTGCTATATTACTAATTATTGCTTGTTGTATGCTATAAAATTAATTTTTCTTTGAAATTCTGTAAAAATTAATAATTTTTCCTGTTTTTTGTTTTTTCAAAATCTGCATGTGTTTTGTATGCTTTTCTTTTTTTGTTAAAAAATAATTATTATAGAAGTTGAATAAATTTTCCATATGATATCAGTTACAGTATTTTTTATCATATATTTTTTCTCTCCGTTTTTGGTTTTGGAACCAATTATTTCGTGATATAATGATTTATAGAATATTTTATTATTTAATTTTTCCTGTAATAAATAAATGTTTAATATGTTGCTAATTGAGCTCTGAACATTTATTTAAATGATTTCACAATGCAATATTACATTTTGCAGAAGTCTTTTGTGAAAGATATATTCTTTATATTTTAAAATGTGATAAACCTAGATTAAACTGATCTAGATTATTTGTGTATATACATTTCAAAGTGAAATGTTTACTATTTTATATGAATTGTTACGTTTGTGTAATAGTCTTGGTTTTTAATCTTGTGATATAATGACTATGTGCCTTGTATAAATATGTTACTGAAATAAAATATTTCCTGAATGAATGTGTGTAAATATGTTTTTGTTTTTTTTAAAGTTAAGCTTTATTATAATATTCAAGTTTTCATAAGTAGCTATACACATGTAATAATATATATGGAAGATCATGAAATCTATCTCTCTCTCTATATATATATTTATTGACATGATATATATTTATATAAAAATTCATTAATAGAATGGATGAAATCATAAACATTTTCTTGGATGAAGTCATAAAAGTTAATTAAGAAAAAACAGAAACAGCCATTTTATTTAAATTTGTTTTTTTATGGTAAATTGGAATTTTGAACATCACCTATTTAGTTAAGGGAAACAGTATTCAACAGCAATCGAATAATTATTCTGAAAAGATAAAATACTTTTTTAATACTAAAAATAATTCCGTATATAGATTTTATAACGTTCTTAGTATAATTTTTTCTCTGTCAGTGTGAAGGAATCATGATTCCAAGCAATAATGAAACAAACCAATAAATTTGTAAATTTGGGAAAAAAAAGTGTACAACCTAAAAATATTTAGAGAAAACAATGAACATAAATGTGCATTCACTTTTGTCAGATCTGAATTTTGATCATTTCTTCTGAGTTAAGGATCCAATTTATGAATTTTTATCTGAACATCCCTCTACCCATACTATTATAAGCAGATCAACTGATTTTACAGTGATTGTAGCCCAGGAATCTTCTTGGAATATTTTTAATGTATTTCGGCTGTATAAAAGCTATTAAAACATTATATAGTAATAATATATATGGTTTTTTCCTAAGCACACTAAGTATAATTAATATATTATTATATATAAGTTAAGGATATTTCAAAAATTTTATTAAAAAAAATTCCAATACATGTATTGAATTCAGCAGATATATATTCATTGAAAACACAGTAAAAAAATAGACTATCAGAGTCTGCAAAATAAATAACCCATATAGTATTTTTTTAAATATATATATATATACAGTAGAACCTCTGTAAGTCGAATTTCAAGGGAGACGCCAAATAATTCGAGTTGTAGAGTTTTCGACTTACGGAGGATTTCAACTTACGCGGATTTTGTAAGGAAATATTCGATTTGTAGAGGTTTAGATTCTTTCCAACTTATATTGAGTTAGAGAGGTAAAATAAATAAAAATTCAGGTTACAGAGGTAATAAACATGTTTATTTGCAACTTAAAAGTTATGTACTACAATAAAAAATCAAAATAATTCCGAAACAACCTTAAAATTAAAAAAGTCAGTTATTATTTTTTTTTATTGCTTTAGAGAATTCGATCATTCTCTATAGCGTTGTCTAAGGTATAAAGAGCAGAAAATTCTTTTTCTTCCGAGTTGCTATTTCATACAATTGGTTATTCTATTTACTATATACTCATACATTGTTTTCTAAGAAACAATGACGTGCATTGTCGCAAATCCTTAAAGCCGCTAATTTATTTTTCTTCGAGTTATAGAGGTAATTAGTTTCAAATGATCGAGTTGTAAAGGTTGTAAAAAAGATTGTAAAATCAAACATTTCTAATGTTCGAGATACAGAGGTCAATTTTTTTTTTCGAGTTACGGAGGTAAAATCTATACCAAAATGGCTTGTGGGGATTGACTAATTATTTCGACTTATAGAGGATTGAAATTTCGAGTAATGGAGATTTTGGGGCTTGAAGGGAAGGGAACAAAAAAATGTTTCGAGTTGTGGAGGTTTTCGATTTAAAGAGGTTCTACTGTATATAATGTTATATTATAATAGACAATTTGGTTTTGAACAAGACATTTAGTGAATTTAGGTTTTTTTCTTTAATTATAAGAAATTTCTAGAAAATTTCAGTGTATTGCAATTATATGGGCGAAAAATTTACATCTGCTTTTGTGGTAACGTTAATTTGAATCACTGTGAAGTATCACTTGCTTTATTTTCATGAATAATATATTTTAATATTCATTACAAATGTTTTATTTGAAATACAATAGAAGAAAATGCTTACTTTTCGTTTGTTCATTATGACTTATACATTTTTTTAATTGCAAAACGTTTTTTAAACTATATTATTAATAAAACCATGAAATAATTTATTATAAATTATTCACTGCACTTCAGTCCTATACAATTTGTTTTTCTTTCTCATGAAATTGAATAAAGGTACTAGCACAATAAATCTTTTTAATGCACATGTATAAAAAACAGCTTCTGAATAAAATACCATTTTAACTTAGTTTTATTTGTATTGCACAGTATGAGGGTTGCAAACGTTGTTAAACATTTAAGACAATGTTCTCTGATGCTTAATTTGTACTTTCCCCATTTCCCATGAATAAATCTGTTTTCATGGTATTAACAATACATGTTTCAGGTACAGTTAATTCACAATCATTCCAACTAGGAAAATACTGCCAGTCTCAGTTATACTGTTCTAGCAAGTGTCGTTGTCGGTGTCCGAGCATATGGTGTCACTGGTTCCATTTCGTTCTGTCCGTTCCATCATAGTTCTGTCAAAAGAACGCACGAGAGACTGTCTTTCCTCAGCAGAAAGACGAGCTGTCACATTCGGTCCTCGTGTTAAGCCCAACTTTTGAAGAATGTCTCTTTGAATAGCCATTATTCTAACTTGTCTCTTCCTAAAAGAAAGAAAAAAAAAAAATTTTTTTTAAATTTTAGTTGAAGAAATAATAAAATTTTTTGGTTGCAACCCGAAGATTATCGGCAACTCCTTTAGGGTTACCGTATTTCATTTCGAGGAATTCAGCTTTTCTTAAAACATTATAGGTTTTCATGTTATTTTCAATTCTATCTACAGAAAAAATAAATAAATATATAAATGTTATGATTTACAGAATATATATCATATTCTTTTCAACAACCCATGGCGGGCCAAGGCGTTGCACCAGATTTCAAAACTTGAGATTTTTTTTTCTTTTTACGGATTACGTTTTTGTTATTCTTACGCCCAACACCCTGGTCTGTAGTTCTACGATTATATTAGACCGGGACCTATGGTTTAAAATGAATTCCGAACCACTAAAAACATCCATGGCACCACCGGGACTCGAAATATATATACACCGTAAAAATAATATTAAAAAATTAGTAGCAGATGATTATGGAATAGTTGGAACTAAGTAAAAGAAAACTGTACATTTTAATTACAGAAAAAGTTATATTTATAATAGATTAAATCTTATCATTGCCATTGCTAAATCTAGTAGCATCTTTTGTTAATAGCTTTTATAAGATCTTTGATTGTTGATCTAAGATAGCTTTTTATGAGCCTCTGTGCTGATAAAAATTTCTTAATACTTACTCGGTTTGCTGTTCAAGCAGAAACTGTCTTTGCTACTGATTGTATCACTGAAAAATACAATTGAATTGTCCCCTTAAAATTCAATTTTAACATGATTTCTCAGCAATTTGAAGAAAAAAAAAATTATAAAAGAATCGGGAGTCGGATTTTTTTTAAAACAGACTCCTGATTCCAATAGCTTTAAAAATGCTCAACACCCGACTCCTTGGTCCCGACTTCGACTCCCCACCTTTAATTAATTCAGTAAAAACAAAGAAACAAAAAACTAAATAGTTTATCGAGTTTCAAGCTTTTTAAAACTGATTCGCTGGAATGCATACGAATGGATTTGAAAATATTCGTGTTCTCTTCGTTTATTTTAAAATTCTTCTCCATTTCATTTTAATTATATTATACATCAATTTAGTAGAATGAAAAAAGGAATCTAGTGGAATGCTATATCAGTAATGTATTTATTTACTTATAGTTTGATTTATAATTGCAGACATAACAAAAAATATCTGTTGGTTTGCAAAGAATGTTCAACTGAAACTATTGCAGCTAACACGTGGCTATTTTGACTGAATAACAAAACAGACACCAACCTTGAACAGAGGAAATTATGGAACAATAGCATGATGGGAATCCTATCTCAGAACGGTCCCAATTGGTTTGTTAAAAAGTTAAGTTATGGAACAGAACTTGATCACGCACCGGATGTGCGGATTAATTGGCAGGGCACATCTGCGCTACTTTCGATTGCATGTAGTTTATCAATTTCTATTCTGGTTTCACGCACAAGAGTTCAGTATTGGTAAGTAATTTTTATTCGTAAAAATAAGTATTTTTAGAATTTTTAATGGCAGTTTATTTTAGATTAAATGCTTTATTTGTGTTGTTCCCCATAGGAAAACGTTAGAATGTTTAGAACACTTTTGAGAAGAACATTTAGTCAGAATATTTTGTAAATACTTTTTCTATAAGAAGCTATAGGAGAGATAAAATATTCTTTTGGATTTATTAAAAAAGATAATGTTGTTTCGAAATTTAAAAAAAATTAAAAACAGTCTAGTTGTTAACATTAAAATTAATAGTTACAATACAGTGGTTAGTATACAAAATTAATGATATCTCTTTTATAAATTAATGATATCTTTTTTAATACCAGAAAGATGCTTCAAATCGAAGAAAATTTTTTATATTATACCGTTTATTTTTGTCTCATTTTTATGTACCGACATCTATGATTTTATTTCTTTTTAAATTTATATCCTTTCGTTTTTGAAGTATTATATTTTTATCTTATTTATATTTGAAATTTACTCTATCAAAATATTATTTTATAAATATTATTGATACAAAATTATATTAGATTAAATACTTTGTTTTATTCCTTATCAGAATGTTTCGAATAATTTTGAAAAGAACGTTTGATCAGGATGTTTTGTAAATACTTTTTCTATATATCTATAGAAAAATACTTTTTCTATATAGGAGAGATAAAATGTTCTTTTCGATTTTTAAAAAAGATAATGTTCTTTCGAAATTAAAAAAAAATTAATTAAAAAGCATTCTAGTTGTTAAGATTAAATTCAATGGTTACAATACAATGATTAGTATACAAAATCATTGATATCTCTTTTATAATTATACTATGGAAGAGTTTCAAATTGAAGAATATTTTTACATTATACCATTTACTTTTATTGTCTCTCTTCTAATTAATGACGTTTATTATTATTTTATTTATTTAGGTTTTTGACATATTATATTTTTATCTTATTTATATTCTTATTATATTTTTATTTTATATATATTCAAAATTCTGGCGCTCGGTATCACAGGTTTCGGGTTCAAGTCTCGGTGGTGCCATGGATGTTTGTAGTGGTTCGGAATCCACTTTAAACCGTAGGTCCCGGTCTAATAGGATCGTAGAGCGTTGCAGGGGGTATTGTTACTCCGCGTCCGTAGCTTATCTTCAAGCTACACTCACCCCCAGGGTAGTGCTAAGTGAGTAACGTCAGTACAGTCCTTTCCTTAAGGAATCAAAGACAGCTGACTAAGCATTTGCCAGCTACATTGGAAAAAAAAATATTTGAAATTTACTCTATCAAAATATTATTTTATAAGTATGATTATATTAGGAATTTTTTTGGTGGTTTTTAAACATTTTTAACAATATGAAAGAATAAGAATTTCTCAAATTACCAAAATGAAATGAATAGAAAAATTTAACATATTTTAGAGTTATAATCACATAAAAATGTCAACACAAAGAAAACTCTACGCATTACAGAAATTTCAGGTGAAAATAATTTTTAAATAAATTTTTCAGAATACAGAAAATGATATTATTTTGTTCCTATGAAATTGAAAGATGTATTCAAGAAAAATATTCAAAGTATGTAATAAATGTATTAAAAGTTTAAAAATTTCAAATAATTTAGGTTTAATAAGAACATAAGAAAGGGCCGAAGAACATACAAAAGCCGCTAACGGATGATATCAATAACTAAAAAAACTTAAAAAAATTTTCTGCAATTTTCAGCGTCATATTTATAAGAATTATGATTTTCTACCCTCACCACAATGAAGTGTAAAAAGAGAGAAAATCTTTAATGTATTGACGAGGAAATAAGAATTTGCCTTTCAAATATATGCATAAACATTGAAGAAATCGTTAGGGCACATCAGGTTCATGTTTCTCATAATCACAAAAATAAATAAACTATTATTACTATTTAGGTATTATAACATATTTCTGAAAAATTTGTATATGATGCGCCTACGATTATTTGTAGGATTTTTAATGCACACCGATTTGAAAAGTTTGAGAACCATTGATATAATAGAGTAAACTGTGTTCAAGTATTTAACATAAAACGGCGTTTTCTTTTTTGATGCCGCATGGAATAATAGCCAAATATTTACCTAATTTCATAGTGAAAGTTCATGAAAATTGATTATCACTGATCACTTATATCACTTAATTCATAAATAATGTTCTTCACAACTGAGAAGGCGTTTCAATGAATTACGCTTTAACTAAGAATGCATTGGTTTTACCACTCTATTTCCTAACTCAGGGAGGGGCAAACTACTGCCGGAAGGTTCTATCCGTCCCGCGGATAGAATTTTAATTTGTCGGTCCGAGACAAATTAAAAGAAATATATATTTATATATTATATATCATTCCAGTGCCATTCAAACAGAATTGGATCTTTTTACCATGCCTTTCAACGTAAATTGTGAAGCAGTGAGGTCAGTTTTGCCGATTGAATTAATTGAGTTGCAATCAAACAATCATCTGAAGCAGTTGTTTCTCAATATGCCAAAGTCAGAGTTTTACAAATCATTATCGAAAGTAAGTTTCCCAAATTTAATATCTCACGCCCCAGAAAATTAGTCCTATGTTTGCTTCATCTTATAGTATATGTGAATAAGTATTTTCAATTATGAACCGTAGACAGAATTAACAGATCAGCCTCGTTCCTTAGAATCAAGTACATCTCACTTCGAACCTCTCTATAAGGAACTTTTAAAAATGAAATCTCAGTTTCATTCATCTCATTAGCATATTTAAAATTGCAATACTTGTATATTGTTTTTAAAATTTTAGAAAAATTTATTTTGGCCCCAAAACTTTTTTTTTTTTTTTTTTCGATTTTTGGCCCGCGATCGAAAAAGTTTGCGCATCCCTGTCCTAACTTGTCAATTATGGAGTGGATGGTTACACAAATCCGTAGATCCACTTTCTAATGGTTGGGGTATTATTCTTTTACCTCTTATCTGAAATTTTTTACTTATTTTTTCTCTTATCTGAAATTTTTTACTTATTTTTTATTCTTAATAACGTTTAAATAAACAAAAAGTCCTCCATAAATATGCACTGAAAAGGTAAATGTTCTATTGTCATACGAAATAATGCGTATATAACTTCTTAAAATTAACATTTATTTGATCTAGTTATAAAACATTTGTAACCCAAAAGAATAACAAAATTACTTTTATAATAATAATTAATGACCATATATCATAACTTTTATTCTAAATTTTTCCCTTTTAGTCTTATAAAACTTTTTAATATCTATGCATATTAACTATTACTATTTTAATTTAAAATTAAATGAGACATTAATAAGTCTTATATCTGTCATAATTTATAAAATTTTTTATAAATTATGACGAATAATTTTTCATAACTTTTCTATTAAAAAATTAGTAATAAAGTATACAAGTCGACGAGCAACTTTATATTAATTAAATTCACTTTTCTTTTTCTAAAAAAATGTTGCATCATCAACATCAAAATAAATTGAGAATAATTGCATCTTCACGTTTGAATCAAATATATTTGCCACTCAAATATTGTTTATTTGTATATAATACGGTTATGAAATGCGATACTTAGCCAACAAGAAGAAAAGTAGGTCAGCTTAGAAGAAATCATATGGCGATGAAAAAGGAGTAAATCAGTATATCTGATATGAATGAGTGATTATTTGACTCACAGACAAAGCAAATAGTACTAAAATCATTTTCAACAACTATTCAATTTCTATAATAAGTAAATTTATCACTCAAAAAATGTCCCAAGGAAATATCAAGCCAATCCAACACAAAATTTTCAAAAACATTTGTTGAAGTAGATTGACAAATCGAATATGAGTGAGAAGTCGTTAAATTTATAAAAACATTTTATTCATCTACGCGTCACCATTGTCCATCTACATTATATACGTGTCTTGTATTACATACGTGTCCTCGTGAGATGTAGATCTATAATTTCTCTTTGTACACACATGGTAATAGTTTGACCCATATTATAATCTAATACATTAAAATAAAAATACTCTTCAATTGGATTTAACCATGATGGGTTACCAAAAAGGATGGATTAAAAAGATTGGATGGATTCTTTCAGTAGAGAAATGAATTAAATATATCTGCGCGCCACCAGGTAGACTGGATGGTTTTTCTATACTTTTCTAAAAGACGACTCTGCTACCGAGCATTAATTACTTCTAGCAACATTGTGAAAAAGTCGAAATATAAAGTTCAGATGACATTTATATTTGGTTTCTGTCTTGGAAAGTTATTAATTTTCTTCATATCAATAGTTTTGAGTGAGAATTAGTTTTCCTGTATTATGGTTAAGAAAATTCGGCACAAAAGAAATTGAACAAAGTAATGTCGTTTTTTAATTTAAACATTAAATTCAAACACAAATGGATCAATAAAAATCAATTGGTTTTGAGCAAAATATCTGGAGATGCCATTTTGGGTATCATCCACATTTTCAAATTTTTTTGTCACATAGAAATTGTCGTGGCGATCGGAATAAATGGAAATCCGACGGTGCAATGTATAGCTTGTATGGTGGGTGAGACAGCACTAAATTCTTTCTTTATTTCCAGGGTTCGTCTTGCGCAGTACGAACTTGCATTATTGCGTTGTAGAATAACTCATTTGATTGATTTACTCGATCCAATTGTTCACAGTAAAGGGTCTGGAATAGTTTATCCAGGTTTCAACACTTCAAAATGAAAAACTCTGCAACTACTCCACCAAACACATCTTTGCTACTCTTCTTGTCAATTCATTACGAGGGAGCTTTACCAATACTCCCGAGCAGTAGTTGGACATACCTCTCTGCCATAAATATATATAATTCCGTAAATCTCAAAAAATGCTTCTGTATTGTATCATTGGAGCAATAAGCGAATGTGGTAGATCGGTTAGCTTTGTTTTCTTTAGATAGATTATGAGCTACTCAAATACATTATGAAATACTTTGTGTTCATAATGTGAATTATGGACACAGATTTCATGATTATGAACTACCTGCTGTGTATACTTCACCAATCTGCTGCAAATGTTTGGAATTAAATTATTCATCTAATTTTGAAATTAAAATTACTATTTAATCTTGATAATTTATTCAAAACTATTCCTTGTTGCAAAATATTAACTTGCCTTTAAACAGTAAATAAAATAAAATAAAAAAATAAATAAAAGCAAATTCCTTTTGGCCTTCTTAAGATATGAACATATTATCTAACTTTTGATACTATAATTGATTGATGGTTAAGTGCCATAGAGATTAAATATGCAAATTAGATCGAAGGCAGTAATTACGTAAAAGTTCTTTTCTTTTTGACAAGTATGAACTGTGATGATGTTGACACATGTAAGCTGCTGTCTGAAGATAATCAAGTACGATAGCGTGTTTGCAAAGTATGGAAAATACAAACTGTAATGCTACTTCTTTATTGAGAAATATATATTTAAAAAATGAGTCTTACGAAATAAAGTTGACGTGGTTTATATTAGATGTTTATTTTTCTAAAAAACGAAAAAAGAGACAAATTCTGAGTGATTAAATCGAAAAAAAAAAAAGATATTTAGATTATAAATTTTATAATTGATAAAATCATTTGAAGTTATAACTTATGGAATCTGATGTCACATTTGTTAATGAAAAGAACTGGTAAATATTCATATTAGTATGCTGATAAAAATCTAGCTAGACACAGATTGAACATAGATTTTTACTAGTAGTATAGCGTGCTACAAAATTACCACACAAATTATTCTGTTTTGTCAAAAAAAAAAAAAAAAAAAAAATTATAATATTAAATAATAAAAACAATAATAATAAAATACGTAAGAGAATAATTAATTATAGAAAATAAATTATTTTTTATTCGGATAACATTTTTAAATAGTTTTGAAACTAATTGCATCGTTATTTATTAACTGACATTTTTTTAAAATTCCATCTTCCTAAAACATTTAAATATTTCTAAATCATATATAAAACACTACACCGAACGAAACTAAATTGTACCGAAAACACATACCGAATTGTGGTATGCATAATAAAACACTACACCGATAACATTCTAAGATATAATCTGGACTACCGATTGTAATTTTTAATAAAAAAATAAGGATAATATATTATAATAATTGAAAGTTGCATAGTAAATTTTGTAATATGTTAAAGGATCATTAGAATTTTTTTTATTCATTTATGTTTAATGAATAAACATATTTATTAATATAAGAATATACACAAATAATAAATTTCCAAATAATTTGTTATTTTTTTTTTTCACTATTCAATTCTTAATTATTTTAACATATTTTCTTTTTTGAAAAAAAAACAAAACTATTTATTTAATAAATACAAATATTCATATCTATGTAAATATATTAAATAAATAAGTATTTATTTATTTCATACATTTATATCTGTCTGTATATTGATAAAAATCAAGCTACAAGCACATTAAAAAATATTTTTGTCATGTACTAAATAGTACTAGAAATCATGCTCCTAAAAGTGAATCATAATCTTAAAGTTCTATTAAAATTTAGATTCATACTAAGCACATGCATTCAACATACTTAATAACAACATCTTCATCATACTTCAACATCTTAATTAACATTTTGACTCTTTCTAACGTTGTTATTAAAATAAAAATTCACTTGTATACAATGATTTTAGAATTAAAATTTGAATCCACAAATCATTTATATAAGGAACTGACTGTCTTGCTAAAGCTCCGCACAATATATTACCAAAGGTAACTTTATATACTTTTCAATTGAGATTAATTGTATCTTTATACTATTCTTATTCTATAATTTTTAAACTTAAACAAATATAAATTTAATGCAAAAATACTATGCCAGAGTAAAATTATTTTACTACTTGAGAATCGAAACTTATGAGCCAAATAAATATCTAAAATAATTAAGCGTCTTTTTTATGTCAAATCATAATTTTTCCTTCTTAACTGTTTAAATAAATAAGAAATCATTTAAGTATCTTTCTCTTTATTAAGCAATTTTTTTTATCCCAAATTTATTTAAGAAAAAAATAAATTATGTCTCTTAGTGTAGTACTCAATATTAAAATTAAAAAAAAAATATTGAGTACTCATTAATCGAAGAATGAAGAGCAATTAACGAATTACCTTTATTTTGCAAGTTTATCTTTAAGTAAAACACAGTACATTAAAAATAAAAAATAATAATAATCCTAGTGCTGGAATAAATCAACCATTTTTTAAAACTTAATTTGCATTCAACATGTAAAATATTTATTTTATCGTATACAAAGGTATGAAATTTATTCGAAGTGCGAGCTCTGCAAAAGACGTTTTCGTAGTCTAAAATGCTTCAACACATAAGTTGGTACACGAGTTAGAGGTTATGGTAATGTATCGATGTTTGGTAAATCAGTGCCTTTTAAATTTTCTACGCCCTGGTCTTTTCAAGAATTGTAGAAATCAAAAGGTCAGAAATCCCTCCTAAAATCCACGAAAACAACTTATTACACACATTTCATCTTAAAGGCAATAAAAACAAACCTCACCTTTCTCGATATCTCATCAGCATCTGCTGTGTCTCATTATCATTTATGATATCATTGATACTGGTGTTGGACACAAACATGCTGTTGGCCTCTTGAGCCAACTGCTCCGCCGTCGACTGGTTCAAATGCATTATTAGAGGAGTTGGTATAACATGTTCTTGAGAATTGTTGCTTGATGTTCCATCTGCGCCCCCAGAACAGGAATGGTGAAGAAAGACATAAAAACACAGTACGCAAGCTACCACTCTCACCAAAGAATCGAGCCACATGTTCTTCCCCGTTCAAATGTTCTTCTTTTTGAAATCCATGTCAAAGATTCCACCAGCTTAAGCGCTCAATGTAACCATTCCTGAAGGCTGCCGATATGTTAACTGCTGCAATAACAAGATGCGGATTCGTGGAGGGCAGCTACATCGGAAACCTGATACTCTGAGAATTAAGACGTATCTTGATCGTTGCCGCCCCCTTTTCTCAACTTTACATACGAGTTCCTTGTTGCTATCGCTGAGTGAAAGGATTAAACTGCTCTCATAAATGACGTCATAATGAGGAGTAAAAATCCATGGAGGTCAAGATCTCTTGTTTCAAGTTCGTAGTACGGCTCGAGGAAGAGTTGAGTGATGTATCTGATTGGGCCCTACGTACTCTGTACTACTGAAGTTGATCAGAAAATCATATTGCCATTTCAATCATTCAATAGAGGAGGAACTAAGTAAACACAGTAATTGCTGGAATAATTCATCCAGGAATCACTTACAAAATCTATTCCAAGTTGATAAAGAGCTTGTATTCACTCTCATCCTAGAAGCAATAATGTTTTTTATGAAGGCATATATAAACATATAAGGCTTTTGTAAACACCAGCTGACTAGTTTTTCTCAAATCTTTCACTACTTAAATTTTGAATTTTATTTTGTGTTAGGTTTTTTTTAAATAGGATAAGTCTAACGTCGACGAGGTTCAGATTCGAATTGTTGGATTCATTGCTTTTTGAAGTGAGGAACTCGTTAGTTATTGTGACAGCATCCACATCGACAATCAGGGGTACCCAGAGGAATTTTTTTTTGTTCATACGACACGCAAATGTGGCCTCTGAAAATTTTCCGGAAAGTCAAATCTCTTTCATCATCCTCTGTTGGGAGATTATTCACTGCATACATAAATAGAACACAAAATTCGCCAATGAAATAACAAAAAAAAAAAAAAAAAAGAATGCTATAAATATTTTTAATTGAAAAACGAAATTACAAAGTCATGAAACGAAAATATATTGCTATAAAATTTCTGTGTAAAAAAAAAAAGTAACAAAGAAATAAATATTCAGTTTCAGAAATAAATATTCAGTTTAAATTCTAAATGCCAAAAAAAAAAAAAAAGAGTCAATACACATATTTTGTTGATGTGATATAATTCCACACTACTTATAATTTCTATAGTACAGTAAAAAGAGTAATAGAGTTCTAACTGCCAACTGAGTGTTGCTCTGTCATTGGACATTCTTGTAGTCCAAACTACTGTTTTTGCTGAATTCTCATCAAGTTCGTTTGTTATTCTGTTTCTGTTCTAACAGCTAAGAAAATATGATATTCTGTACGTATTGTGACATTTTCAATTTATTTTTATTCGAATTAAATTCAACAGTTTAAAACTCTCTCTTAGTTTAATATTTGCCATTCGCATGAAGCCTTTGAAATAAATTTATTATTTGAATTCTCATGTCAAGGACTAGAATAACTTCTGCTAAAAATAATCCATCGATGAAAGGGGGGAAAAAAACACAGAAAAGAAAAACAATTTGTGAATTTGTAAATCTTTTGATGAAGCCTTGACCTTTAATCTCAAGAGATAAACATACTAAAAAAAAAACGCAGTGCATTTCCTTTCTTTTGCATAGGTTACATATTCTATTGGATAACGGATATCTATTTATAGAACAAGTTTTTATGAATAATTTTTTCGGAATTAAATTAACGTATCAAATATCTTCGCAGTACATATTTATTTGTTTGAAAAATTTAAACATGGTATATGCTTTTACAAATGAATAATTCCTGAAAATATTTATGAAAATATGAAATATACTTTACGGTGTCAACTTTCTAAGATTTTAACTCATTATTGATAAAGTGACACATTTAATCATTAATAATTACCTTCAAAACTAAATTTTTCTATTATAACAACCATTGCTACAATAAGAACCAGTGTCAAACGAAATAATATGTCATTGACCAGTGGCAAAGCGCACTGGTAACTTGAGGGATAACTCAGGTTGTATTTGTTGGTGTGAGTTGCATTATTGTTTTCAGAAACGATAAGATTCTACAGCGATAACAGCAAAGAATTCCACAACTCCCAGACAGTTTGGAAGGAATTTTCCATAAGACATATGGGCAAGTTATTCTAAAATCTCCTGAGAGGTAACATTTCCCCTTACCCTTCAATGAACTGTTCAGGTTTATATTAATGGGGAAAAAAAAAAAATTAGGGTTAACTTTCAAATTAATCCTACTGCTTTACTTTTGCTGTTTTGCATCACTAAAACAATGAAAACTCCCAGCGTTTTTTCGGAATACAAAAGTAACAGAAGAAAATAAAAGATAAAATGTAATCTGCTGGGCCGATATACAAGTTACCCATACAATATAGAATTTAATATAAGAACAAAACGCACAACAGCAATTTTAAAAATATAAATAAATAAAAAAAAAATAATAATAACTGTAGAATTCCAAACGTTTTTCTTTTCATGAAAAATCCCTTTCTCACTTTGAGATAAATTGTTATTGCTTTCACCAGACGATCTGTTAGAACAATTTAATTATATAATTATTAACTCGCAAAAGAAATTTAAATAAACCAATAAGAATAGTTCGCGAAAGAAATTAAAAAAAAAAATTAACCAATAAGAAACATCGAAAGTGGTCAAGGTCAAAAAAGTGACCAAGGAAACGAAAAATTCCGCTCTCAAAGACAATACCCATAATTTTATGGGTAATAATAATAATGATTTACTTTTAATATTCATATCATAAGGATGTTTTTACCATATAATTTAAGAAAAACTTCCTTTTTTAATACGCTTTTATTAGCTTCACCTGTATGTTTGTATGTATGTATGTATGTTTGTATGTAACTCACTTTTTGGGCTCGATTTTGGGACTGATGGCGCCATCTACTGGCGAGTCAGTCAACTGATCCGCGATCGAATTGCGCTCTTCCTATTGGCCGAAAATTTCGGTGGCTAAAAAGAGGCGGATCTCAAAGGCATAGGAGAGCGATCATGTCGAATTGCGCTCTTCCTATTGGTCGAAAATTTCGGTGGCTAAAAAGAGGTGGATCTCAAAGGCATAGGAGTGCGATCATGTCGAATTGCGTTCTTCCTATTGGCCGAAAATTTCGGTGGGTAAAAAGTATGTAAACTTTTGATTTTGAGTAGATGTGCGCTTCGCGCACAGGTACTCGACCTGCATTCAATCTAAGTAAAGCCAAGTGGAAAACAAAGTAAAAACAATTATACTTTAAAAAAACTAAAAAAAAATATGCTTGTAGAGTTAATCAGACTAAAAAGTAAAAAATAAATTAATAGTTTAAAAAAACTAAAAAATACGCTTTTAGAGTTAATCAAACTAAAAAGTAAAAAATAATTGTTAACATAAGAATAAAATGACTGACGAGAAAATGAATGTCACTGTTCTAAAAGCGTGGGGTGCTTTGTATGACATTTTTAAACTAACTCTGCATTTCGTAATGAAACTAGTGAGAAATTATAACGATTGATATCGAGCACCCCACGATTTTAGAACAGTGACATTCATTTTCTCGTCAGTCATTTTATTCTTATGTTAACAATTATTTTTTACTTTTTAGTTTGATTAACTCTAAAAGCGTATTTTTTAGTTTTTTTAAACTATTATTTATTACCTTATTTCTGAAAGATTTTTGTCGATGCTCATTACAATCTTTAGAAGAAAACTTACCGAGCAGAATCAAAAAGGTGAGACTTATAATTTGAGATAATGCATGTGATTTAAAAATTGTTTACTCACTTTACAAAAATTTTATTTCAAAATTTGTGATAACTGGTCGAAGACTGAAGTGGAGGAAGGTCGAGCAGATGGATCCATTGAAGTACACTTTCGCATCGCCTGGCGTAGCTGTAAAAAAACCAAAAAAAAACCAAGCAGATAAAGAACTCAATTCCAGTAGTAAAAATGGCATTTATAGCTGCATAACAATTTATCAAGCATTGTTTTAAGGGAATATAAACCCACATTAAAGACATAATAATGAGCTTTTTAATACAGAAGATGCCTTGTGTTTGCATTTTATTTCTGATGTAATAACTACTTAAAGATATTCTTTAGTCTTTGGAATGATTACGGAATTTCTAGTACCTTTAGTTTGCTGCAATAAATGTTATTTGACTTTAGGTAAACAAAAGTCCTCTAACCTCAATAAATTTATTTTAGTAGCAAATCTGTTTTTGTTTAACAGTTCTTAGAAAACTATTCATTTTTTTCCCCTTTTCTTAATGCCGTTTATTCGAAACAGTATTAAGTATACTAACTAATCTAAATGGAATTTATTACTGATTCTGTAAGAAGTAAATGAATACAAAAAAATTATTTCAAAAAACAAGTAATATAAATTTTTTTTTTTAAAGTCAATTCCTACTTTTTTTTCACTATATTGCAGAAAAATACTTTACAAATAAAGCTGAAATTTTCCTCTTACATCTGGCGCCATCTATTATTAGATTCATGCAACTTAAATGTAAAAAAAGCTAAAATTAATTAATTAAATTTAATGAATGAATTAATATTTGTAAAAACTGTATTAACATCCACTATTAGTTTAAAAATAAATGTATCTGAACTTGAGTGGATGAATAAAAAGTATTTTATGAACGATTGAAAATTTGAACAAGTATATTTAGGGAGAGTGTGAACTAATAGTAGAAATTGAATAAGCAGCCTTATAATAATATTTTAATCAACTGAAAAACTTTATTTGCTTTAAACGCATCTTATTTATTTAAATAAGGTTAATGTTTTTTTTTAATTTAATAATATCTGGGTTTTTTTTCAGTATTAATTTAAAACATTTACAGAAAACATATTTGGATAAGATAAATTTTGTAAAGAATTTTATAAATATAAACAGAATTTTAGGTTACATACTTAACACTGAACTACTTATTTTATCTGATCATATTTTATTTGTAAGCTATTTTAAATGCTCAAGTGTTTAAATATTCAAAGAATTAATTCCAGAACGCAAATGAGTCATGAATTTTTCAGATTTATTTATTTATTTTTTTTATTTCGACATACGTTAAAAACGAAAGAAAGAGCTTGTTATTAAATAAATCTAAATATTTCTATAAAGAAATAAATAATAGAAAAAAAAAAGAGAAATTTGAAATAAAAGGTTTCTAGGTTTATTTGTCCCTTTAAATAAATATAACTGATAAATACTAGTACAAAAATACATGAGAATAATGAAATTATTACTTTGCATCATCTATTAAAATTTATTTTTTGCATTCGTATTTTTAGATTCCAGTTGCACTATTTTGGAACTAAGAATAGAGTTAATTTCAGTTAGAACACAATGGAAAATCGAATTTCATCATATTATCGCGGTCAGGAACGAATTCAGTTCATTGGTCGAGATAGGGTTACAATTTAACCAGTTATTCAATGGAGAGGTAAACATTCGATTTAAAGGCAGAAACGGACGAATCGATAACTTGTTGAAGGTGATAGTCAGATCTACGCGGCGTAAAGCAATTTTGGGGAAAAAAAAAAAAAATTGAATAATTATTGTGAAATTTTTTAAATACAATTTTTTGTTGATATTATGCAATTTGAAATTTTAATAATTTTAATATTAAAATTATTTTTATCCCTAAAATTTTGATTATTGTTTTACGGAGCGAGGTTTTTCGTGTCCTTGAACACTTTTTTCTTGTCCCTTACTACTTACAGTTTTGTTTTAAATTTCTTTCTCGGGTTTTTTTATGCATAATATTTATTTAAATTCCGTTCACGAACTAATAATTATATAATAAATAATTTGAAATTTTTCTAAAAGATATTCCGGGAAACAAAACAATTTATTTCAAAGCGAAAATGAGATTTGGAATTCTATAGTTTTTAAATTTTTTGTGATTTCTTCTATTCCCTTTTGTTCTTATGTTAAATTCTAAATTTTATAGGTAATCATTTTAACGACTCAGCCTATTATAATTTTTTCTTTTTATTGTAATTAAAACTATTTCATTATTACGTTTCTTCCCTATGTTCTCCCCTGTATTTGTATCTGTTTGACTTGCGAGCTTGACACTTTTCCGCTCGATAGTTGATCGGATTATAATATTGTTTCCAATTTTCTAATCATGAATTATATTTTCTTTTAAAATATGATTTGTTGATTTTTGTTTACGATTTTATACTTTTCTGACAACTTAAAGAAAAGGAAACTATGGAATTAGGAATGGAATTCCTATGGAATTAATTGGAATTCTTATGAAATTATGGAATTAATTGGAATGGAATGGAATTCTTATGGAATTAATTGGAATGGAATGGAATTCCTATGAAATTAATTGGAATGGAATGGAATTCTTATGGAATTAATTGGAATGAAATGGAATTCCTATGAAATTAATGGGAATGGAATGGAATTCTTATGGAATTAATTGGAATGGAATGGAATTCCTATGAAATTAATTGGAATGGAATGGAAACCTACAGAATTATGGAATTAATTGGAATGGAATGGAATCCTATGGAATTATGGAATGTCTAATGAATTGCATAATTCCATTTCCTATGGAATTACATTATAAATTAAACTTTAAAATAATAAGATACATTTGTTATTATATTATTTCAAAAACAATTTTCCAATTTTTGTATTTTTTTAATCTAAATTTCTTTCAGGAATTGATTTATGCTTTTTCGATTATATTTATCTAATTTTTATTGATACCAACATAACTATAGCAAAAGTTTAACACAGACTAAAGAAAAAGAATATAAAGAATATAATATACATTGTGAAAATTTATAGTGTAAACAAAAGTTGTTTTTTTTAGTTTTGAAATTTGTAAAGAACAAATTTTAATTTTATTTTCATTAAGTACTACGAATAATTCCTCTATTAAAAAAATACTAAAGGGTTTAGGTAGATGGTCATACTGAGCTAAAGCTAAATTTAAAATTTTAATTTTTAACTGAGTATGCAAAAATAACAGATTTAAAAAGATGAATTCCATGATTACTTTTGGATTTTGTGAAATATTATGTTTCTTGAGACACAACTTACCGCATCCAGGATCAACTCATCTTCATCCCCCTTGCGGGGGAAAGTAAACAAAGGACACACATCCGATCTCACGTGGTCTATGTCTTTCGGCTCTTGCCTTTTGTTTTCATTCCGCTCCTTCCACAGATCCCTCAGATGTCCTATTCCAGAAGAAAGGAGTCCTTTTTGTTTACCAATCACGTTTTCGCTGTAACGCCTGCCTCCAGCCCCAGAACTCGGTCCCACATTCTGAGACTGTGTGTCAGACTGTTCTGCCTCTAGCACCTCGTGGCTTTTGCGCAGACCTTCTTCTGCAACGTCGCTGGGTCTTCTGAGATCCAGAAGACTTCTGCATCGATCGTCAATGTTCTGTAGAACGTTCTGGATCCACTGGATGGACCCAGAACGACCCCTGGGAGTTACCGGCATGTCTAGTTCGCAAGCTGATCTTCTTCTTTCTGAGAATTTGCTGACATTGATGGACAGAGTGTTGTTGTTCTTTGATGACGATGTCTTAGCAATGTTTTCACTACTTTTCAAAGGACTGAGAAAGCTGTCTTCTGTGATTTTGACAGACAAAGACGGATCGGACGATGTAACAGTCTTAAGTGGTTTCAACAGAAGTTCTTCGTAGACTCCATCGCTACTTGAATTGCAATCTTCGGTTTTTTGATAAGACAGCGGGAGCTTTTTGATATTCATATCATGGTTCATGTTATTTGAGGAGAGAGATGCGTTATCGGCCTTATCAGGATCACAGTTGAATTCTGAAATGCTAATCACAGAAGAAGAATTAATGTCGCTCTCTGAATTATAGTCCTTTTCTATGCTCTCGTAAGTTCTAAATTCTTTAGTTTCGTAGCTTGAGGTACAAATTAAGATGTCTAATGTGTTTTTCGCGGGAGAAGGAAAGGAATGACTTTTTTTCACAATTTTATTTTCATTTATCGCCTTCAGTCTCACGGGTTCGTTAAAATCATCGTCAAACATCTCATCGTCCGTTGAACATTCCGGAATGCTGTACATAGGCATTGAAGAAGAAGACATGATTTAAATTTAGCAATTAAATAATAGCTATTATTATTATTTCTCAATCTTTGTACACAATTAATGAATGCGATGGCAAATTTACTGAATGATGTTTTGTTAATCTTGTTTTGAAATAATTTATCATGAACCTGTAAAAAAAAAAGAAACCATTAATTGATTGAAATAATGACGGAAATAAATCTTATATTTTTAAATTTTCGTATATTGTTATTTTTTTACTAATAATTCGGATGTATTTAAATAACCACATTAAAAATATGTTTGATTCATATTAAGAATAATTAAGAATGCATAAAATGCAATAAATAAGACGTTAATTCGGGGAATAAAAAATATGGCCGATTAGTGGTCAGCATTAGGGTTGAGGTTCAATACGCTAGCTGTTTTGTTGTAGACACTGCTTCAAAAAGCGAGGAGGCTCGATGACGTTTGTGATGTTCAGTATCTTGCCTTGTTAATCGGACTACCTAGTGGGAGTTTTCCAGGTTTTATCTCATACGTTACGCAAATGCGGGGTAATTTCCCCTAAAAGTCCTCCCAGAAGGCACTGCCTTCTTTCTTCAGCGTCACAGAGCCAAGTCAGATTTCTATCTACGGGTGCACCAACACAACAGAAGCTGCTCACCCCGCTTCTTTTTCCTCCTTCCATGAGAATACACTGATTCATGGACTTGGTCTAGATGTTGCTGTCGACCATGTGGGAAAAGAAACAACAACAAGCATAAAAAATATGTTTATAAAATAATTTTCACAATTTTTGTGTAAACAAATTCTTGTTTTAAAATTTATTATTGTGCAACTTTTATTATTTAATTTACTTTATATAGAATTATGATTTATGTACAATAAAAAATTCCTCTATTTTAATAATTTTTTTTTATTCATTTTTTTTCCATAAGGCACTTGATTGTATGTTATCAATGGTAAAAATTAAAGTATTTATTTGTAACCCATATTTTACATAAAAATTATTCTCCATCAATTTTTTACTTGCATTTTCGGATATGATTCTTGTTCAACGTCAATATTTTTTGCTCTATTACTCACTAAGTGTGTGCGGCCGGATGGCCAATTGGCTAGCGCACTGGCCTTTTGGTGGTTCAGGTTCAAATCAGGTGATATGGATGTTTGTTAATGGTTCGAAATCTATTTTAAACTGTAGGTCCCTGTCTAATTAGCCTAAAGTGTGCACAAAATGACCGTAGAGAGACAAACCAAACCACTCAATGTGCATTAACAACGTAATATTTGTCAACTTTGACGAATTAGATTAGACATCGAGAATGATTGATAGTAGTGAATCAATCATACTCTATCGTTAACCTAAATCGTCAAAATTGACGTCGCGTTGCCAAAGAAAATGCAACCTAAGAGTTGTTCAAAATGCGGAGCCTTTAACCTGAGGTCGTTTTCCACTAAAGCAAGAGAGATGTAGCAGATTCAGCATTATGTAGAATGCATTAAGAGGTCTCCATAACTTACCCTTACAGGGTGGCAGCAGGGTTCAATCTAGGCACATTCGGCACCTTTTGCAGATTTTCGAACTCGGCTGTCTTTGTTTAGAATTTCAACGCGTTATTCATCAAGCCAACTGGAAAACAGAAGCTTATCATTACATTTGAAACTTTTTTAATAGACAACATTCGTTAAATTAGTAACATTTTATATGTAGCTATCGAGATTTTTCTTTTTATCTTCAAATGAGACCCAAGGGAAATCGAAAATTGGAAACCGCTGCTGTTGACATGATCACATGTGAAACATATTTATATAATTCGAAGTTGCGATCTATTAAAATATGTTAGGATAGCAAATAAGTATAAAAATACATTTCATTTAAATTAAAACTCTATTCATACATCGATAAGTTCAATATTAGCTATTAATGTTTTATAAAATTATGATATATGTGCCCAAATTTAAATTAACTTTACATAAACATCAAACACATGCGCTATTTAGATTTAATATTGAAATTTCTTGTTTTCTTTTATACTTTGATATTTCCTGTCAAATTATATTTATATGTTCATATTATTATAAAAAGTAGTGATGCACAGATTTATGAAGGTCAGAGGATGCAGAAAAACCTCCTCGAATTCTATCTAACTCTCACTCTCTCTCCCTCTCTCTCTCTCTATATATATATTTAGGGTTATTATAAAATAAAACTATCTCGATATATGGGCGCCCTAACTATCATACCTTTCACGGAAACTGAACAAAATTTTAGTTTAAGATATTTTAAGGTATGCTTTCATGAATCATATGAAAAACAACAGTTAAACTCTAACAATTACGGTTACAGTGACAAAATTTCGAAAATTTCAACTGGCAATACCTACTTTTTTATTGAAATGTGATCTCCATAGCGAAAAATCATAAATATCGTTGAAAGAGCATCTGTATCACGAAAATCGCAGGCGCTAGACAGACTAAGAAGAAAATGAAAGCAACCAATAAGGACAGAGAAGCAACAGAAAGCAAAACATTTTAAAGTGATTCCCAATTTTTCTAAACAGTATGGCATTTTGCATATGGCGGAAGGTGTACAGTACTGAAGCGTCGTACCATGGCAAATATCCCTACATTGAAATGCTCTACCTGACGTCGTGTGGATGCAAGATGGCGCTTCTCCACTTGTGGGATCTTCTTTCAAATGTTTCTTAGCAAAGCAGTTTGGTGACAAAAGTATCTTACGCCCTTTTACGTTCCCTCTATTTCACCCCACTGGATATCTGATTGTGGTGATCCTGAAATCCAAAATCAAAGTATATGCATCTAATCCTGAAATCCAAAATCAAAGTATGTGCATCTAATCCGCAAACTACATTTGATTTGAAGGATGCCATCATACGTCAGGTTCAACAGATTCCACTTGCAATGATACGTTCTTCAGTGCTATCCAAAATCTGCCACATTCACAGTGTCGTGTGTGAAGGAGATCACGTGGAAGTTATTTTCATATTGGATCCATTTCTCATCATAAGTGACAATTCTATTGCAAATGGATCAGATTTGCGACGAGAAAGCAACATCAGGCATACTTCCAAAAATTTTTGTTTGTGTTTTTCATTTAATTCATGTGGAATACACTTATACAACGCTTTCACTTTACTGATTTGCGGTGAATGAGTTAATATTGTATGTTTGCTAACACCAAACATCATCGATAATTCATAGGCACTCTGAGACTCAACGATGACCCTTAGTTCGTCATTATTGACTTGATTCCGAACGACTGCGTGGCTCATGTGTGAGGTCAATATGTTACCTGTACGAAATTTGGCAAATCAATTTGACACTGTCTGTTGCGTAGTAACACTAGAACCAAATACATTATTAATGTTTCGCGCTGTCTGCGATGCCGTAGTCCAACATAAGAACTCATGCTTCATAATAGCGCAAATTTATGACTGATCTTATTTCAACAATATTAATTTTTTAAAATATCTTTTAGAGCTTGTTAACTTCAAATGTCATCCATGCCAACCCAATAATGACACATTAAATATCATTTCTAGCGTTTACATAGTTCCACAAAGGTTATTGACCTGGTACTATCGAGACCATGAGCAGTTAGTTCTAGATCACATAGAAGAAGATATCAATGTTTATATTTCCTTTGTGTTCTGAAGCTGTTTTATTTTTTATTTTTGGTCGTCCTGCATATTTATTCCATTTTATGTTGTATATAAATATTCATAATAAAAAGATTTTTGATACTCATTTAAAGAATATAATTAAATACTAAAAAGGAATTCACTTAGAGCGAATTCGCATTTCACGAATTGAAATTAATTACAAGAATCATCGCAGCAATGAATTAAAATTTTTTTTATAAATTTTTAAAGAATTTATTTAATGTTTTTTACGTTTCCAAGGTTCCCTAGCAAAGGTTGCTTCTTCGGACACTTCCCTGTCCGATATTCTTCGCACATACAGCAAGGTCTTCTCCGAGTTTGGGAATACAATTAAGGATCTCTGGAATGTCCCTTAAACACATGATTAATACTCGAGAGATCGCCCTGGTGTTGGCCCTGCTTTTGGGGGACCATAGAAATCAACAAATTTGCTTATCATGGTCAGAAGAATTTTAGCACAACTAGAAGGCAGAAGATTTTTGAAACCTGCGCCAAGAGTAGAACTGTTCAAGCATCGCTAGCTCATATTTTAAACTTTTTTGATTTTACATTGGACGAAATTTTTTTCTGAACCTCTTCTATTCTTGGATTATATTGGATTTGGTCTAATAGTTAAGCCATATCGGGCATAAGATACAACACCAACAACATTTGTTGCGCTATTGAAGAAGAAATATATTTTTTTCCCTTAATGTTAGAATAGATTCTATATAATCTTCTTTTATTGTTGATCTGAAATTGCTTTTTATGACTCAGTGTAAATAAAAATTTCTCTTTGCTGGTAAAACAGCAACTATCTTCGATAGTGGTTGTATTAAGGAAGGATACAATTGAATTACCTCCTTGGCATTTAATTTTAACATTAATTCCTAAAATTTTGGAATAAAAACTTTTTTTAAAAACCAGTTGAGAGTCCAATTTTTAAGCCTATTCTTGACATTGGCTCATCATTCTTGGTAAAAAAATATATATAATGCTTTAATAATTACCATATATTTGAATGTTAAAAGTAAAATAATTTTAAAAAATAATAATTTAGATTCTGTTCTGAAAATAATAAATTTTCAAGCTACACAATTTTTCTATTTGAAACTATAATTTTGATATTCTAAAAGTCCAATTTTTAAAAATAATCATTAAAGAATTAAACAAATTTTTATTTATTTAAACAGTTTGTCAAATATAAGCATTTCTTTAATGTTGGGAGTATAATGAACTCTATAATTCGCAATATTTAGAAAGAATAAACGTAATAATTTTCCTATACACAACTTTTTTTATTGTGTTCTGTATTATTGTTACCTTTTTTTTTAAGTATCTTTAATTTGATTTTTTATCTATACTTTTTATTATTAAATAAATCTATTAATTATAAGAAAAACAATGTGAAATTATTTTTAAAATAATCTACAAATTAAATTATTTCTGTGCACAATTCAATTCTTATTAATCGTTCACTAAAATGATACATTTTATAAACAAAGTAACCAAAAACACAAAGTAACACAAGAAAATGGAAACATAAAACTCTTTCCATTTATAAGTGTGACGAAAAGATATCAAATTACTGAGATGATTAATCAACAGAAAGACTACTTCTACAGATTTGTTAATGATACTCATTTCCTTGTTGTGGATGAATGGAAATATTCTCCAATGATATTTTATTTCTTTCATGCCTTCAGTAAATTGAAATGATACGCCTCCACTTTTTTTCTATTATTGTTATTACGATAGATTAACTTGTTGTAAAAAGATAAATGAAAAATAACAATAATAATTTGCTGGGTCGATATACAGGTGAATTATAAAATTTAGAATTTAATGTAAGAACAAAAAAAATTAACAGCAATCTAAAATTAAAAGATAAAAAAATTATAGAATTCTAAACAATTTACTTTTCTTGGAAAAATTTCGTTTTCATTTTGAAATAAAATTGTCGACGCTTTCACCAAATAATCTTACATTATTTAATTATGTTATATTAGCTCGTGACAGAAATTTAAATAAACCAGCTCGTGAAAGAAATTAAAAAATAACAAACAATCAATAAGAAACGTTGAAAGTTGTTAAGGACACGAAAATTATTACCAAGAAAACGAAAACCAATTTTTCGAAAACCATACCGATAATTTTATGGGTAGAAATGAATTTACTAACTTCTTCAATGGCGCAACTGCCCCACGGTGAGCCAAGGCCGTCTGCCTACTAGCAGATTTCGAAACAGGAGATGTTTTCTTTTTACGGGAGGGGGGTTGTCATCCCTACACCTAACGCTCTACAGTCACATTTGACCGCAACCTATGATTTAAAGTGAATTGCAAACCACTACAAACATCATGGTACCGCCGTGTCTCGAACCATGTGGCATCGAGTGCCAGAGCATTAGTCACTCGGTCATCAGGCCCCAATTTACTAACCACCGTTTAAAAATAATTTTGCTTTGAAATTTTTTTTCATGGAACAAAATTTATATTTCCTAATAAATAACAAAACTTTTGAGCAGTGAATAACAATTAATTAAAAAAGAATTACACAAATTGAATATATACGTATATATATATACTAATGAAAATAAATTTTATAATATAACATAATATTTATTTTTATTACATTATATTATATTTATTTATTATTTTTATAACATTTATAATATAACACAATTTTATATTAATTTAATATATACTAATAAATAAAATTTTCAAAAGATCGATTGAAGTCAAAGATTCTGAAACATAACAAATATATATATATATATAATTTTTCTTTGAGGAAAAAACATTTATAAATGTATTACCAACAAATAGAGAATATTTCTTACCATATAGTAGTATATTTGCTATAAAGAATAACCAATTTGTAGAAAAGTTGTTCTTATTTTACAATTTTATTTTCACAGTTCCTTTTTTTGTAACGTGTATCCATTTGTGAAAGCTAATATGCTTATTTATGCAGAGATAGCTAATCAACAAAAAAACTTATAATCTTTCTTATAATAAGATATTTCGTCGAGAATTTTCCGCTTCTGTTTGCATCTTAAACTATACTTATGGTCTGATATGATGGAAGTGACAAAAAGTACTTCAATGTGAGGATTTACAATGAAGATATTAATATTGAGGCATCAAGAAAAAACTGTTTAACTGAAAGAATTTAAATGCACGGTAATATCTCAAATTTAAAAACCATTAACCAGACGAGAGCGTGTTCATTTTTGTTGAAAAGAATAAAATTGAATTCTGCTGATACATCTACAGACTTGATGATAAAAATTATTTAAAATATTTTATTTATATATAGCAATATCAGTAAACATCTTTATATAAAATTACCAACAGCAGTTAAAAAAAAATCGCACTTTTAAATATGTTACAAAATGTTTCATTTGACTGTTTTTATAACATAAATGTTATATTCGTCATTATGTTCAAAGTTATAAAATTCGTAGTCCTTTTTTATGTAAAATTTTTTTTTTCCAAAATTTGCTGATATTTTTTTATTTCTTCATTTGATTATTTCTTTTTTAAATTTTATCATGAATAAAACATCCTGAACGGCTTAAATTTAATACAAATTTTATTTATCAAATATATTATTTTATATTTTCAATATCTTGTTTTTCAAACACAAATTTAGGACGTTATACTAAAGATTATCTGTAACGAAAAATCAGGTATATCAGGATATTATATCAGTTATTTATTCTAAAGTAATTTTTCAAAGGATTGAGGAGATAAATTCCTACATGAGAGTAAAAATTTAAATGTTGTGAAGATGAGATCTTTACTTCTTACTTTCTCTAAAATATGTAATTAAAATATAAATAAATAAAAAAAAAACGGGGGAATTCATTTTAAAAAAGACAAACGTAAAGAAAACAAATGGCAAGAACTACATGCAGGGCCAAGTCAAGCCAAGTTTATTGCTTGAAAATTGAAAACTTTCAACGATTCTAGTTGCAAATCTTTTATGAGGTTCACTAAAGAATGTAGAGTTTTTGAGGTGAATCTCGGTTTTTAATGGCTTTTTAGTGCTAAGCTTAATCTTAAGCTGCATTTAAAAAATTAAAAAAGTCTCTTGATCAAATCGCTTCACCAAATATCTTGCAACTATCGCCAAATATCTCGCCATTATCATTCACTTGGCGATACTTTTAATCTTTCGCAAAGTTAACGATCAAAATTTTTTGCAAGGCGAAATTAATTTTCATATTAAACAAACAATGTAAGAATAGATTTCTGCAAATACAAATTAAATGAAAAAAGTGCAATTAAAAAGTTGTAGAATTTTTGAGAAGAGTATTGGTTTTTAATAGTTTTTTTTGGTGCTAAACTTAATTAGAAGCTGTATTTAAAAAATTTTAAAATCTCTTTACCAAATCGCTTCACCAAATATCTTGCCAACTATGCCAAATATCTCGCCATTATCATTAACTTGGCGATATTTTTAATTGCCAGTACAGTTAATATTCCAACATTTTTTGTAAAGCGAAATTAGTTTTCATAAAATTAAACACACAATTTAAGAATAAATTCGTACAAATGCTAATTAAATGAAATAATGCAATTATTTTACACATTTAAAAATATTTTTTTGTAACTAAGTAATCTAATTTAACTCATATGGATGCACCTCTTTTGTTACATTGTATGCATCGAACAAAATAAATAAAAGTATACATAATTAAAAATAAATATATATTAATGAAGTGGAAATAATATTAGAGGGTAAATATTTTTAATTTAAGTTAATTTAATTGAAGATTTAAAAAATCTCTTGAGCAATCAATAAATCGAAGTAAAGAAAAATCGTACTTACTCAAGGAATTCTTATTGTATTGTGTCTGAATTGTATAAATTTTCTTTCTTACAATAGGACTAAAGCATTTAATCTAGCGTTTCCTGCGAATAAAGCAACTTCCTATATAGATATCGGAAGTAAACATAAGAGTGGCAAAAACGATAGCGGTTACTGAGTTAAGAAGTTCGTTTTTCATATCTAACTGTGTCAGAAGTACTTTTACATTTTTATGTTGATTTTTTCTGTAATAGAGACGTTATTTAAAATCAAAACTGTTTTTCGTAGAAGTTAAAAAGGAAAAAATTTTTTGTCTGAATTATGATGTGAAAAATTTACATGATTAAAAAAAAAAAGTTTCTGCTCTGAATGAATTTCGTGAATGTTATTCAATAGAACAATTTTTAAAGAATTACTCGGATAAAACGAATGATTGTTTGTAAATCTAACATATAAATAAATTTCTGATTTAATTATGTTCATTTTATTCTTATAAATTTTTAATTTACTAAAATGATTCGAATGATTCTTTTTAACCAAGATTTAGTTAATTGAAAAAATTAACGCCAGAATTATAGAAGAAGAAATAATAGGGAAAAACAAAGCCATTTAAAGAAATGAACATTATACTTGTATGATATTAAAAATTTTTAATGGATTTTAGATTTCAATAAACGTATTATTTATAACATATTTTTTGTTGTGCATTTAGTATTTTATGCATTAAAAGTAATTTTTAAAATTAAATGTAAATTTTTGCATTTTGAATTATTTGAAATCAAATATTTAATATTAATCATTTTAACCCAGCATAAAAAAGATTATAATTCTAATAATAACAATAATTCTAATGATTCATGTAATATTTCTAATGATTCATATAATATTTCTAATGAATCATATAATAATTCTAATGATCCATATTTAAGGCAGCCGTAATTTGAAATCAATGGTGGATCTAAGAGAATTAGCTGACGACGAAAAATAATTTTTAAACCAAAAACGAAAATAATAAGAAGAAATCCAGAATTGTAGAAGAAAAATAAATAACAAGGAAAACCATATCTCCTAAAGAAATTATAATTATGCTTGTATAACGTTGAAGATAATGTTAGAATATTTTTAATGTACTTAAGATTTCAATAATATGTCATTTTTGCTTTTCTTCCTAAATTTTTTAACTGTGTACTTAATATTTTATGCATTAAAATATTTCTTTACATTTTAAAGTAAATTTATGCATTTTTAAATATTTTAAATTAAATATTTAATATCAATTAATTTTAAATCTACTTAACCTAATCCGTCAATATATATATTTAAATAAAACAAATAATGAATTAAAAATTTTAATTTAATGATATATTACAATATATTTTATCTTAATCGTGGCATATTTAATATCATTCCAGAACCAGTTTTTTTAGAAGTATTATTATTATTATTACTTTTCAAAATTTATTATAAGTACTCTAAGACAATTTTTTTTTTCATATGTGTACATTGGTATATTTGTTTATAACATTCAAATAACTAAATTCAAAGTTTATTTTAAGTTGAATAATTTTATTTAACATAATGACATCAAAAATAATTCCACTATTTGATGATTTCTTACTTCATTTACAATTTAGGAATAAATTTATCTTTGTTATTAGAAAAAATTAAAATACTTTGTACATTTTTTTTAATAAAAATGTTAATATTTTTGCGGATCCATTTGTATTTCGTGTTATGTGATATATTTTCAAATGAAACACGTTTTACTAGTAGAATTATCAGAGTTTCTTTAGATCACAGAAAAAAACTATGAAACATTTTTTTATTGGAATGTTCAGGCCATTTTAATATTTCTGATGAAACTCTGAGAAGTTTACTAATTTACAGTTTTGTTTCAATTAAAATTTTACACTAATTCAATAAAATTATAATTTCAACTGTAAGAATTTTCTAACATTTCCATTAAATGGTTAAAGTTGTAAATAAATAGGAAGTGTAAATTTTATGTTACGATGTAGATTATATGATGTTTTGCTTTTTTTACGATTTTAAAATACTTTCTGTTCTGTTCCTTCAAGTATTACAAACATACACTTAAGTATTTGATTAATTTTAAAACATTGCTGTTTTTAAAAAAATATCATAACGAGGTCTCAATTACTTACATTACTACTTTGAAAACATAAAAATAATATTGGAATATTTGAAGGGTTGAAAAATTAATACTATTTATTTCGTAGTGCCTGGTACACTTCATTACTTAGCACACATATGAGGCAATATCAACCATCTTATAGTATGTATAGTATAATAACGAGTGGCTAGCTGTCTGCGCTGGGTACCACAGGTTTCAGGTTCGAGTCCCGGTGGTGCCATGGATGTTTGTAATGGTTCGGAATCCACTTTAAACCGTAGATCTCGGTCTAATAGGATCGTAGAGAGTTGCGGGGGTATTGTTACTCCTCGTCCGTAGCTTATCTTCAAGCTACTTGCATTTCCTGGGCAGTGCTAAGTTAATAACATCGGTGCAGCGCTTGCCTTAAGGCATCAAAGACAACTGCCTAAGTGTTTGCCAGCTGCATTAGGAAAAAAAAAAAAAAAAAAAAATAGTAACAACGAGGAAATTGTATATTCTTCATTTTTCTTTTTTTATATAGAATATCGTTTCTTTTGTTTTTATGAATTTATAAAATGAAAAATCACCACGACATTACGATGCAGAAAATAAAGACTAAAATAGTTACTGTGCATTAGTTAAAATACGATCTAATTTATTTAATAAAAACAATGAAATCTCTAAACAGAATTGCATTATTTTTTAAAACTAAATATAACTTTAATTTCGTTATTTCTCAGTTCATATACCTATACTAGCCTTTGCACAATCCACTCTTTCAAAATGAAATAATTTTGAATAACTTATTAGTTTATTTAAAGTGTGAAACATTATAAATTTTAAATTGTTTTATGTTCTTCTTGTTTAAATGAAAAGAAATTCCTACTTTTTTTTCATTCTAACGATGCCTCTGTGTAAAGAAATATATATATTAAATTAATATAGTATTTATAAAGAATGAGATATTCTTCGAATATTTATGACATAGGAGCAATTTGATAGTTAATGTGTCGGGTTTCTGATCTAGAGGATTCCAGTTAAATCAAGGATGGATTTGGTAAATCAATAGGCTGGATATATTTCTGCTGGATTCCAGGATGGGTAAAAAAAAAAAAAAAACCCCTCCTCACTGCTGATGCAAGACTTTGCAAATTACTGTGTTCCTTTGAGGTAATTATGATCGACATTGACTATTCGAAGTGATGATGATTTTACTGTAAAATGATCACCAAATTTTATAAGTCAATGACTGACGCTCAGAAGCATAAATGGAAAAAAATCGGCGACAAAGCCTAGAGATTTTCTCTGTTTGATCTTTTCTTGATTTTTAAATTGCTTTCTGTATATATATATATATATATATACCTACATAATAAATCACATAAAATACGTTTATATAAATATATATATATAAACGTATTTTATTTGAGAAAATAGAAAATAGAGAAATAACAGAGAAAATAGTGTTTATTATGTAGGTATATATATATATACCTACATAATAAATCACACAAAATACGTTTATATATATATATATATAAGCGTATTTTATATGATTTATTGTATTCGACTTTGACCTTATTACTAAAGACACGGAATTATGCAACATAAAGACTAATACTACTCACATTGAATACATTATATTATATGTGAATTTTTAACTTGAGATTACAATCAAATCTGTTTTTCTGAGATTTTTTTTTTGTGCAATTTTTTATGCAGTCTATTTGGAAAAAAACACTCCTTAATTAATATAATATGATTAAAAGCTAATGAAACATAAGAAAATTAAAGAAACTTTTATAGATTAAAGAAAATAGAAGACGTCACATTTAAACTTACCAAGCGGTCCCAATACACTGACAAAAACAAGTTTGATGACATTTTTAATTTGGAATAAGAGTTTTGCAGGAAAAATTTCTCTGACTACGTTAACGCTCTTTCTTGTGCTATTAAGATTATGTTTAATCCTAATGTGGATTATGGTAAGCTTTCTCTTAGAATGGTTTGTATTTTATCAACAAAAGCATATTTTGTGAATTTAATGCTGACCAGGTTATAAAACCATGATTAAATTTTAAATAATCAAAATTAAAAAAAATAATTTACGTTTTTTAACATTTTTTATCAAAAGGAAAAAAACTGATTTGGCATGCTTTCCTAATTCTTACAATAAACACTTTTGTAATAAGATAGGAATTTCAAGAGGGAGGGAAAAAACTTTATTCTTAAAGCAGTTAGAACTTTTCATTTAAAACAAAAATAAACTACAATTTTAGAATTAAAAATGGAAACACAATTTATCTATGCCTATTTATTTTTAGAACTTGGCAATGCAAGTATTGTTTTCATTCTGGGACTCGGAGTTTTGCCGCTATTTTTGTTTTTTTGATTTTCAGTTTCGTTTATTGTTGGTCCCAGGAATAACATGAGTGGAAGATCCATCTCTCCATATTTTTTATCGTTATCTAATCTCAGAATACACATCTAAGAAAATAAGAGTGGTATTTTATCAATGTTTTGATTTATTTATTTGAAATATGCACTTTGCTCAGCTGCGTTTTTGTCTATTTTGATAGATTCTTTTAAACTTTTTTAGATTTGCTTTTGTCATTTTAACCTTTGCACGGTATGAATTTTTTGTAAATATATTTTCTCGTCTGTTTCTAAATATTTTTCATTATAAGCATATTTCTTTCCAGGTCGCGGAATACTTGAAAATTTAATGGAGCAACAAAACTTTCTTGAACAAGTCCGTAGATTTCGTTGTGAGAATTTGAAAAAAGTTTCTACCACAGTAACGGCTGTCGATGGTCAGCAATTTGTCGAAACTTTAAAAGAAGGAAATTATTCAATAAGTAGATCTGGGCTAACTTCTGGTTATGTTATTGACAATACAGCCGACATCACAGTTTCATTGATTATGACAGGTTTAATTCTTGGTAAGTAAGTGATTTATATTTTATTATGCTATTAATTGTGATAAAGAATACAATGTACTTATTTTACATTAATAAATATGTGAACATATGAGTTTAATTAATTTACAGCATCCATAAATTCATAGCCTATTTACAACATTTTATTTCTATTTTAAGTTATAAACATATATTACATGTACTTACAATATTTCGTTTGTTATGTTCAAATAATACATATTTTGTATGCTATTCTAATTTTTTATTTTAAGTTCCAATTCCGTAAAATTAATTTTTAAATGACATATGTTGTAATGTAACATAATATTCATAATACTTTTTATTTTTCAAATTTGTATTTGCTTTTCATTTTTTTAATACAGAAGCTTACAAATGTTAACCAACTAAAGCTAGAAAATTACATTTTATTACAAATTTAATATTTTTTTTCTAATGTTCTTTTAGATATTTTCTCTGAATATTTCATTTATATGCAAATTTAAACTGTGTCTTTTTTTTTAAAAAATTGTTACAAAAGACAAAAAGAATCAGTTCAAAATATTCAGATATGATTTATTCAAACTATAGTCAAAGAGGAATGACAAAATTTATATGAATCAATTTGTATTTGATTCTAATAACACAGTTTTTTTTGTAAAATGTCTTGAACTTTAAAAGGAGTTTAATGAATGCATGTCTAAAAACTGAAGTCATTAAAAATTGTAAAGTTTGTATTCAGATTTTTTTTTATTTTATGAAATTTTTTTATCTTTTTATATTAATTTTCTATTAATATATATAAAAAAATTAATTAAAAAAAAGTAACGAACTTGCACGGTAGTATGTAAAGTTTTATTGATACTTACATTTTCTGAAATCCATTACATTTTGTTTTATAAACAGCAAATTTCATTTCATTTTTATAAAAATAACTAATTTTATTTTTAAAAACTGAATTAAAAAATGAAACAAAGTATTTTATAGTTTATAGATTCCAGTTAATTTATAGATTTTATTTTTTACAAAGTTATCCTAGAAAATTGTTACTAAATGGTAGAAATTCAATAAAATTCATCAATGAATTGAAATATAAGAATATAATGTGTTTATCAGAAATTTCATTTTTCGTTGCAGATATTTATTATATGTTTCAATTTTTAATTATGTATTTTAATAAATTTTTTTAGATATTCTTGTTTATTATTTTGAAATTTATATGTCTTCTTTTACATCAAAATTATTTTATTGAAATAGTATCAAAATTAATATTTTTGTATTAAAATTCGATCGAATAGAATGATATTAAGGTCTATTAATTTTTACATAAATTCTTTTAATCTTTACAAATTTGTATTTTTTTGTAATGTTCTTCTGTTTGTTTGATTTTCTAAATAATTTCATGTAACCACAATATGAATATTAAGGTAAATTATGGTATATTATTATGAAATATAATAAGGATATATTATAATAAATATTATAATTGCAAGAAAAAAATTCTGAAATGCATGGATAACCTTTTTATATTTATTCATAGGAATGCAAATTATAGACTAATGTTTTGTAATTCATCAATAGTAAATTATTATTATTATTTTAGAATTTTCCCTTTAAAATTTTAAGATTGTGATTAAATTAGGAAACGGTTTAAAAAATAACATTATTTGATAAACATTTTGCTGTAATACTAAATTTTGTGATGATTTCAAAAACTAGAGAAAAAAAATGTAAAATTGACAGTTTCTGTGTTAGATTTTCTGTTTTTTATAACAATATATTACAATTTCTTAAATATTTATTTTATAATGCCGTAGGTTCACAAGATGTTGCTGCTGAACTGAAAATATTGGAAGATTTTAATGTGACTCATATCTTGAATGCAGCTTACAGGATTCCTAATCATTTTGAATCAAAGTTTGTGTATAAAAATGTCGAAGTACTGGATGATCCTAACAGTAATATAAGAATATTTTTTGAAGGTTGTTTTGAATTCATTGATGATGGTCGACAAGAAGGCTGTGTTTTAGTGCACTGCAATGCAGGAGTTTCGAGGGCGCCTACCATAGTCCTTGCGTATCTGATGAAACAGTGCAATATGACTCTTAAAGAAGCATTTAATTTGGTGAAAAGTGTCAGACCTTGCATAAGGCCTAATGATGGTTTTATGAGAACTTTAGAAGAGTATGAGAAGGAAATACATGATTCAAGTTGTCCATAGACAAGATTTCTTTGTCTATGAATGATGAATGATGATGTTTTTTTTAGATTTTAATGATGTTTTTTTTTAGATTTTAGATGGCAATTACCTATTTCTACACATTTGAATGTTTTTATCCTTTATCGTATATTATTATAACAAAGTTTTTTTTTTACCAATTAGTTCATTTAATAAAATGCTGTGCAAGCACTACTCCCTTCCCCATCTTACCTCCAAATATTAATTTTTAAGAAAAAGGAGAAAATTTTAATATTTTTATAAAAATGAAAATTTTTAACCAGCGATTTTAATGATTTTTTTTATTAAAAATATAAATTAATTATATTATAAAAAATTATATTGAAGTATCTAATGATTTAGTCTTTCTTGAAGTATTACAAAGTACTATTGAGTTCATTATTTTAATGGCATTATAAAAAAAAGCTGCAATTTTTAACCTTTATCATAGTCCTGGAGCGGTTTTTCATTATTTGAGAAAACATAGGTTCATGGACTTGATCTATATATTGCTGGCGTCTAAGTGGGACGAGAAAAAAAAAAAAAAATCATAATTTTACTTTAAGCATTTTATTTTTAAATTTACTTGCAATTAAGTTTTATTTTCCTTTACTTAATTATAAATAATTCCTTATGGACTCCAACTTCCAAGAGCTAAATCGAGACCAAACTTATTGTAATGCATTTATTATTACAAAAGCTCAATTTTTTAGACAATTAGTTATTATTATTATTATTATTTGCAAAGCAAAGCATGTTTTTAGACTTGAAAATTTATTTTTTAATGTGAAATCATTTTAATTTAAAATTTGTTCTGTGTGTTTCTTTTATGGGATTTGAAGTAAGAATTCAATATTTTGAAGTATTTTAATACTGAATTTGAACTATTAAAATTTATTTTAAAGTTTCTGCCTTTTAGTTATTGTTGGAATGATTTATTCAATGCCCTTCTATATTTGTCTGTTTGTAATTTTCTAGTCAAAATTTCCATCTATTTTGTACTTCTTATTTTATTAGATATTTAGTCTTATTTTATTATTATGAATGTTATTTTTATTACTCATTTGTAAATTTTTTATGTTTATCAATTATATTTGTATTGATATTACTACATCTTTAAATTTCAACATATAATAAATTAAGTTTACTGTCATGCTTCTGAAGTTTAATTATGAAATAAAAGACTTGTTTTATTACTAATATATATTTCAATGAAAGTATTTAAGATACTTTTATGTAAATAAATATTAATTTTTTGTTTGTATTTCTGTGAAAGATGACTAAAATTATTTATATAAAATTACTTATATTATTATGTTACAGATATCTGTTAGATTATGCTGAGTTGAACAGCTTGTTAACTTTGCATCTATGATATTTGAAAGTTTTACTTTATAAAAGGTTTTAATAAATAAAATTTTAATTGCGAGTGAATTATTACCATGATCATAATTATTGTGAATTATTATCAAGAAATTAATATCATGATTGTATGCCGTAGTTAAGTTATGACTTTTAAACAGAATATGAATTAAATCACATAATTTAATAAAAAATTTTTAATTTACACAAAAGTTAGTAATTTTGTTAATATTGATTCACAAATATTAAATTCAAATATAATGCAACAACCTTTTAATCTTAGTTGCCTTTCTAAAATTATTTTTGTTAACTTTTTGTCTGTTCATCATTTTTATATTTCAGCAAACATATGTATAAAGGTGGATTTCATTTATTTCCATAATTGTCTACCTTAAAATATGAGAAACATTTTTAAATAAAAATTTTAATTAGAAATTAATGTAAAGTCTAAAATTAACTCCTTTGACTAATCTGATAATTTGATGAATTTGACTTAAAATCATATTTAAATTCAAATTAGAACTAAAATATGTAAATATTAATATTTTACAAATCCAAGTATCAATATTGATTTCAATATGTGTTTCCATGTAACTCATGGAAGCATTTGTCACTATACATAAATATTTTAAATAAGACAAACATTTTGTACATATTATTTTGATTTTGTATTTTTTCAAGAATTTTTAAATTCATCCAAAAAAAAAAAAAAGTAAGAGATTTTGTCACAGAGTATTTTGGCTAAAAAAAGTGTTATTAATTTTATTTCATGGTTTAATTGATTTTTTATATTTTCAAATAACGTGTTTTTTACTGATTTAAAATATATTAAAAAAGATTTTTTTTATTGTTGCAAAAGTTTGCTGTTTATTGGTTTTTCTGTAAAACAATTTAAAATTAGAACACTAGATGGCAGCACGGTTTCCGGACTTTTATTTCTTTTAAAAGTTTTATTTAGAGTTAGTTGTTCAAATGAAAAGAAAAGTTTTAAAATATTTTGCTTATTTTAACTGTCATTATTTTCAAAGATATATATCGCAAAATTTTTTTTTCTCATATCTTGTAATGAGTAAAAATTTTAATCAGTAAACCTTGAAATGTTTAAATAAATTATTAACCTATTTTTTTTGAATTTGCAAGTAATTTTTTCTAAACAAATTCAAAAAATTAAATATTGTTTATTTTATAAATTCGGGTAAAATATTTTCAAAATTATTTCTTGCAAATTCTCTAAAAAAATTAACAATTTTATTCTAATTCAAAGGTTTTAATGGAAAATCGATTTTCAACAAAAACATATTAATTTTTCATGTATATAATTTAAAGATGATTTTAAATTAATAAAAATATCATTTTGTTAGGATTGCTTGGATTTATAAATTGAAGTAATCTAATATGTAAATAAGTGGATTTATTTATTTTTTTTTTAATCAGATTCAAAATGCCTTTTAATCTGAAGTCTAGCATTCAGTACAAAAGTATTATTTTACGCTTAGATGTTTATTTCTTATTTATCGTTTAAAATCGTCCATTGTATAAATCCATGATGTCCTTTTTACTTACTACAGTGCCTCAAAAGTAAGAACAATTATTATATATTTTTTCAAAATTTCTTTATTTATTCTTCCAAATTTATTTCATCGCCTTCAAAGTAATCCCCTCCGGACACAATGCACTTATGTCAACTTTTTTTCCCAACCTGAATGCATGCTAAAAAGTCATCGCCAGGGATGGCCTGCACAGCGCGCGGCCATTCACGTTAAATCTCTTCAATCGACTCAAAACGGTGTCCCCGGAGTAATCTTTTGAGTTTAGGGAATAGCCAGAAATCGCACGGTGTGAATACGGTGGTTGTGAAACGATATGGGTTTCATTTTTGGCGAAAAAGTCACGGAGAATCAATGCAGTGGGAGCTGACACATTCAGTGTTTTCGGTACCAATCGAGATTGGACGCGTTTGAGGCCCAAAATGGCATTGACCGATCCTTTTGAAATTCCAACATCATCAAGGTCTCTAATTGTAAATCGACGGTTTGCGAGCACCGAATCTTTAATTTTTTAGACGTGAGCTACGTCGATTGAGGTTGATGGTCGACCAGCATATAGGAATGCTCACCGAATGCCTTCTGCAATATTCTATACGTTTCCGCAAACAAAATTTCTTTGCTCAATTAATTCAGATATTTCAAAAATCGCCGGAATCAGTTTTAACATATCACAAAGCCAAGCGTAACTCATACACTAATGAATATTTTGACGTCAAATTTCACACAGATGCCAAGAACAGTGTCAGCAACCTAAAAAAGGAAAACAAATTGAAATTTAAATTGGTCTTACTTTCTGGACACAGTAGTATAGATAAATGGTAATTTTTTTGAAAGATATTCAGATTTTAATAGAAGATTAAAACTGCTAACATGATTCGGGTTTAGTTTCATGGACAGATAAACACGAGAAAAATATTTTATTCGTTGTTTTCTGTTTTATTGAAATTAGAAATTTTTTTTTAACTTTGGCAATCGCATATTAGCCAAGATGTAGGACCCGTATCTACGTAATTTTTTTTTTTAATTTATGATATATTTTTTTGTTCTAATGCAGCTGGCAAACATTTATACAATTGTCTTTGATGCCTTAAGGCAAGTGCTGCACCAACGTTACTCACTTAGCACTACCCAGCAGGTGCGTGTTGCTTGAAGATAAGCTACGGACGCAGTAACAATACCACCGCAATGCTCTACGATGTGTTAGATCGGGACCTACGGTTTAAAGTGGATTCCTGAACCACTACAAACATTCATGGCACAGCCAGGACTTGAACCCGACACCTGTGGTATCGAGCGCCAGAGCGCTAGCCACTCGGTTATCATGGCCCTATCTGGAAAAATAACAATTTCAACTTCAAGTTAATTTTTTTTTTAACTTCAATTAATTTTTATTTTTATTTTGCCCCAAAATTTTAAGGAAATTGAAAATACCATTTTATCTCAAGGCGTTGGGATCTCTAAAAACTGCTCATAAAAAACGTCTCCCAACCCTCATAAAATGGAGGGTATTAAGCAGCTGAAATAAGGACCGTCACAGGTGCTATAAGTTTTAAAGTAGCCTTTGGTCTTATGTAGGCTACCTATGAACATACATGCAATTTGAAGACTGTGCTCTTGTATGAAGGACAAATATATATATAATATATATATATTATATATGTTAACTAGTTAATAATGTAAACGGCGATAGATGGCGGCACCAGCACAGAAATGTGACGAGGTGTGCGCTACGGGGACTCTTAGGTAAGAACAAGGATGGATGTAAACAACGAAGGTTAGTGATGGCGAGCGATGGCTCTAAAACGTTTATAAAATATTATTAAATATATATATTCAATTTTAAATCACTGAGAGTCGTTTTATTTAATGAAAAAGAAGAAAAATGGCAATATATATAAATCTCTGTGTGTGTAGGAGCCTGATGGCTTTGGGTTCGAGTCTGAGAATGACGCCAATGACGAAGAAAGTGTATGTGTCCCGTCCAAAACGTGCCAGTCTGATGGCCAATTGGCTAGCGCTCTGGCCTTGGGTACCACAGGTTTCAGGTTTGAATCCTGGAGGGGGCATGTATGTTTGCTAGTGATTCGGAATCCACGTTAAACTGTAGATCCCGGTCTAATTAACCTTTTTTTTTTTTTGTTCTAATGCAGCTGGCAACCATTTAGACAATTGTCTTTGATGTTTTAAGGTAAGCGCCGCACCGAGATTACTAACTTAGCACTACCCAGCTGGTGCGTGTAGCTTGAAGATAAGCTACGGACGCGGAGTAACAATATCCACGCAACGCTCTACGATCCTATTAGACCGGGACCTACGGTTTAAAGTGGATTCCGAACAACTACAAATATCCATGGCACCGCCGGGACTCGAACCCGAAACCCGTGGTACCGAGCGACAGAGCGCTAGCCACTCGGCCATTCAGGCCCGGTCTAATTAACCTAAAGTGTGCACAAAATGACCGTAGAGCGACAAACCAAACCAAGTCAGTAAGCAGACGGCCTTGGCCCACCATGGAGCTGTTGTGCCATTGAAGAAAAAGACCGTGGTCATTAATCGAATATTGATTATGAATTGAACTGAAATAATTTCGGTATGAATGACTTAGTTTGCATAATTTTCTTAAAATTTGCTGCGTAAGATTTTTTTTTTTCATAATCATCCAATAATAACTGAATACGTTTTCTTGATGTCATAGCCACCGAAACCCTCATTGCACAATCTTTTAAAAGAAGAAACTGGAAACAACCAGCCCTTCTTTTGAAATTACTGCAGATCATTACTTTTATATAATTGCAATTGTTGTAGTTTTGCAAATATGGATGCTAGTGATTATCATCGTCGTAAGAATTCGTTCGATTCTCGCCTGCGTCTCCTTGAAAAGAAAACGAAATTTGAATCTGAACTTGAAGATGCTAACGAAGACGACGAAGAATGTGATGTTGCGGACAGACAGAATGGAAGTGTCTACATGGAATCGAGGTACACCGAAGAATACCCAACCAGAAAATCTGTGTTCAGGGTTGTTTTGGATGTGGTTCATTTCGAAGTATCTGAATTAAGGGTGACCCTCTACGGCAATTGTCTTATTGTCGAAGGAAGACACGACAGCATGCTAGATCCCCACGGCGTGATCTCCCGAGAATTCACTCGAAAGTTTGAAATACCATCTGATGTGGATTACGAGAGTTTCAGGGCGTGTCTGAATTGTGAGGGTCTGCTGGCCATTGAAGCAAATCGCTTACACCTGAACAGACTGGTAGTTGTTCCTATAATGGTTGAGGAAGTCGATTGCTACAAAGAAGAGTCTGAAAAGGGACTCTTGATTTCAAGATCCTGAACCCGCAATTGAAAGAAACTAAAAATTGCATAAACAAAGTTTCTAAAAAAAACCTCAATCTCTAAAATCCAAAAACAACTTGAAAACTTGAAGTTTCTTTGTGTTTGTTTTTTTGAGTAATCTATTTATTGACAATTGTACGAGTCTAGTTGGAATTTTACTGCATGCCAGCTATGTTCTACTTGTTGCATCTTTATTCTGTTTGTAATTTTCTGAATCCATGGCTGTAAAACAAACGTATGTAAATAAAATGGTTATTTAATTGCACGTTGCAAGTATTATATTTACTGTCTTGAACACTCGAATCAATTGAGATAAAATGTATTGCTTAATTTGTATTATCACTTAAACCTAAAGTTTTGTAAGCTAGGATGATGCGTCCCATCCAAAATGTGGCGGTCCGACGGTCAATTGGCCTTTGGTACCACAGGTTTCAGATTTGAATCCTGAGGGATGTTTGTCGGTGGTTCGGAATCAATGTTAAACTGTTGATCCCGGTCTAATTAACTTAAAGTGTGCACAAAATGACTTTAGACGAACCAAGCCATTTATTTTACCATCATGCAAGAACTTAATTAGCGTCCGCGAAGTTCTCGCAATTACTGGAATAGAAAAAGTTCTATTCAAAAGATGCAGAATTTACAAACTGTTGCTTTGAACATGATTCATAAACGTAGCGCAAATAAAATTGGAATTTTCTCGTTTTAATATCCAATGCCCATAATCTGTGCATTTAGACTCTTCTCTCTTTGCAGCGAAATGCAATAAGGTATTTTCGAATATAATTAAAGTTTCATAAATGAAATTATATTGGTGGTTGATTTAAAACATTTCTGCAGTCTTCAATTATGTTCTCTTTAATATCAAGAGTCTAATAGAGTAAAAAGCTTTAATAATCCCGTTTTTACACATTTGTTCCGTTCTTTTAGATTTTGATTTTTTTATCAAGCAGACTTTGTATCTTAATTTCTGTTCTAGTAAATCCTAACCCAAATTTGTGATCCAACCTAAAATAGATTTATAAGAGCTTTGTAAATAAGTAACCATAATTAATTGATAGCGACATTAATACGCGATAATTAATTGCGACCGTAGTTAATTAATCATAATCAGACTATAATTTTATTGTTAAGGTAAATTTCTTGAGACAAAAATTTGACCTAGTAAGATCTTTTTTAAAATAAAGAAATTTTATTGTTTCAATATGTGTTGATAAACACTATAGTTGTTTATGACTATTGCAACTGTTAATAGATTTGTGTACTAAAAACTTAAACAGTACTTGAAATGTTAATGTTTAGTGTTTTGCTAAGAAAATGTGTTTTAAAGTTAAACTAACTCGATTAAAAATGCTGTTTCAATTTTTTATTGCGAATAAGGCGAGTATTTCATTTCTAAAAAACTAGAAATCGTTCTGAAAGTATGCTTGACTAGACAGGACTAATTCCTCCTATTAAACACTTGCATACTCGATTAATTGCTGATGTTTAGTATTGATGATATTTTTTAAATAATAAAAAAAACCTTCCTGATCTAAAATTTTTGCGATGCAAACTTTTAAGAACATCTTCTTTTCTTAGTTAATGGATTCGTTTGTTTACCTTTGATGTTATTTCAATCTTCTTTAAATCCTTCCTTAGAATAATTTTTATTGCTTGGAATTAAATTTGCAGAGGAAAAAACAAGTAATATAAAAACTTTTTTTTTAAAGTCAATTCCTACTTTTTTTTCACTCTATCGCAGAAAGTCCTTTATAAATAATTTTCTTTCATTTTTTTAAGTTTATCTGGCGCTATCTATTGGTAGATATATGCAACTTAAATCTAAAGAAAACTAAAATTAATCAATTAAATTTAATTACTGAATTAATATTTGAAAAAACTGCATTAACATCCAGTGTCATCCACTACAAGTCCGAAAAAAATGTATTTGAACGTGAGTGGATGAATAAAAAGTATTTTATTAAAGATCGAAAATTTGAACAAGATATATATGAGCCAATAGAAGGAATTGAATAACTCCCTTTAACGTATGAAATTAAAGTAACACGATACAGAAATACTAAAGCAGTACCTGTAAGTATTCTTATAAATAGCAATTGCTGATCAACCAAACTGGGAACATGATTAAGGCAGCCCAAATATCGATACAGTACGCTGTCACAATAGCCATCGATTTATTTGCTTTTGCCATGGATGCTTGTAGAGGTTCGGAACCTACTTTAAGCCGTAGGTCACGGTCTAATATGGGTAGCACGTATGTGTACTGCGTACGTCTGACAACCCTACCTCGTAAATAAATTATAGTTTAAAAAAAACTAAAAAACACACTTTTAGAGTTAATCAAACTAAAGAGGTAAAAAATAGTTGTTAACATAAGAATAAAATGACTGACGAGAAAATGAATGTCACTGTTCTAAAAGCGTGGGGTGCTCGATATCAATCGTTACAATTTTTCACTAGTTTCATTCCGAAATGCAGAGTTAGTTAAAAAATGTCATACATAGCACCGCACGCTTTTAGAACAGTGACATTCATTTTCTCGTCAGTCATTTTATTCATATGTTAACAATTATTTTTTACCGCTTTAGTTTGATTAACTCTAAAAGCGTGTTTTTTAGTTTTTTTAAACTATAATTTATTTTTTACTTTGATTAACTCTAAAAGCGTGTTTTTTGTTTTTTTTTAAACTATAATTTATTTCCTTTTTAGTTTGATTAACTCTAAAAGCGTGTTTTTTTAGTGTTTTTAAATTATAATATTTAAATGCGGTACCGGTACGGAGGACTGGAACTAGAATTCTTACAATAATTTAATTGAGAGTTAAACAAAGGCTAAAGGCGAATATGTCGAGGCAGCCAGGATTTGAACAGGGATATCCTGATCCATAGTCAGGCGCGTTATCCGTTGTGCCACTGTCCCACGTAGGTTTGAGTGTCTTGGGTACTTTCATTCTACATGGGTTAAATTGCTCTTCATAAATAAAAATAAAATAACTAATCCTAATCCTGATGAGATAATAAACTTATCAAAATATTTTAGTGTCGTCGGTCCTTGATAAGTCTACAACGTTTAAATTAAATCTGATCGCTTAAAGTAGGGCAAAATCGAGCCCAAAGAGTCAGTTACAAACAAACAAACATACAGGTGAAACTAATAAAAGCGTATTAAAAATCAGAGACATGGAGCCAATGTCATACATTTATCTACGGGTGCTCCATCACAACAGAAGTTGCCCCCTTTCTTCCTTCCTTCCATGAGACCACACGGGTTCTTGGACTTGGTCTGCTGTATACCAAGTGGGTAAGAAGCAACAACAGAAACTATTAATGGATTTATGGAATTTTATATTTAATTCATCATCATCAGTAATGGCACAACAGCCCCATGGCGGACCAAGGTCGTCTGCCTACTGGCAGATTTCAAGACAGGAGATGTTTTTCTTTTTAGTGGATGGGGTTGCCAGGCCGACGCTCTACAGTCATATTGACCGGGATCTACGGTTTAAAACGAATTCCGAATCACTGCAATCATCCATGGCACCTCCGGGACTCGAACCCAAAACCTGCGGCACCGATCGCCACAGCGCTAGTCATTCGGCCATCAGGCCCCATACATTTAATTATGGATTAATAATAAACATTTGTTAAATGATTTTGTTTACGTCTTCTGTATTTTCTGGCTAAAGGCTGTCTTTCTGACATGTATTCTATTGATTCTGTATTACTTCTGATTAGTATTTTTACAAATTAGCTCATAAGATAAAAAAAAAAAAAAAAAAAAAAAAATTCTACTGAACATTAATGTAAGACTTTAAGCTTATAAAATATGCCAATTAGTTCTATAATATTCAAACCATTCTTTTAATAAAAGGAGGGGAAAGAAAAACTTAGTGAAAGTGAAAATAATTTTACAAAGGGAATGATAATTAAGCCAAATAAAAAAAAAAAAGTGAATTATCAATCGTTTAAGTTGATATTAAAATGCTTCCATTAGAAAAGAAAAACGATTTCATTGTGAAAAGTATGTCAAAAGAAAGAAATCTTAAGGGAAGTCAAAAACTGATTATCTCAATCAAGAAAACAATTGACCTAAATATAAATTAATAAAAGTTTGTATTCTTATAAAATCTTATTTATTTTTCTCCTTTGAGGAAAATAAATCTTTTACAATCTGATTTTTTTTCTTATAAAAGATTTATTATTATTCTATCAAATTATATTCGACATTTTGTTAAAAAAATATTAATTAGGAACTTAAAAACTTTTTTTTAATGCAGCTGGCAAATACTTAGACAGTTGTCTTGGATGCTTTAAGGCAGCGCTGCACCGACGTTACCCACTTAGCACTACCCAGGAGATGGGTATAGCCTCGCAACACTCATCTTAGCCTACCGTTTAAAGTGGATTCCGAACCACTACAAACATCCATGTCACCGCCGAGATTCGAACCCGAAATCTGTGGTACCTAGCGCCAGAGCGCTAGCCACTTGGCCATGCAGGCTCACTTAAAGACCTATTAACCAAAATTTTATAACTAAACTGGATTTAGCTAAAACTGGGCTTAATAAACAAGACTGGATTTAAAAAAAAAAATATATAATGTTTATTGCAAACTTATTTGAAAAAAATAATTTGATTGCATTTATAAATTAAGGATATAATTATGTCTTCCTTAACAATTGTTATAGAACAGCAGTAATAGTGGATCACTTAGATTTTCATATTATAAAATAACCATTAGATATTTTTCTTACGAAAATGTGAATATAAAATATTTTTGAAGAAAATTATAGTTTATCTTCTGGTCTAGAGGAATTACTACAGCGCACGTGCTAGACAAAAGATCAGATTACATAACTTTGACATTGATTAAACCTTATTATATTCTGCGGTGTCCATTTACCACAGAGGAGCAACATTATCATAAAAGTGGGCTATTCCAAAAAATCAATAAAACTACTTACGGAGGCTATTTTATTTCTACGCCCTGAAGAAAATATACTTCATTTACTTGTTGAAATTGGATGCTGCTGGTGACTACTTCAAGCCGTTTTCTACTGACTAAATTGCAATACATTTTAATGAACATATGACATTTATCTTTAATTTCAGACTGTTTTTTTCATAAAGAAAATTAAAATCAAAAGGATTCCTGTATTAAGTAACTTCATCAGTGATGTAGCTATCTTTGTTGATAAATACCTCTATATATATATATATATATATATATATATATTATCATCATCATCATCAGTGGCGCAACAGTCCATGGTGGGCCAAGTTGTTTGCCTGATGGCAGATTTCGAGAAAGTAGATGCTTTTCTTTTTACGTGGTAGGTGGTTTTAGGCCGTACGATCACCATTCTGTTGTAAATTAGAGTCCAGTCCCGAGCCAACAAGTAGATGGGCCTTTGTTCATTTTCTCTGTCTTACATAAAACACATTTATCAGAGTTCACATTCCCTATTTTGGCCGGATGTTCACCCAGCCAGTCAATGTCCTGTTCTTGATCTGAAATTGACAACAGCCTCTATGCGAGGTTTTCCAGTCATGCCCAATCGTCTACCAGACTTTTCCTTTGGTGTTAGATAACAATTCAGTACTATGCAACGATTTAATTTTGTTCCGTATAGTTCTCCTAAAAGAGTCAAGAGGAACATGACACTGCCAGGAAGTTCTGTTCCTTTTTTGTCAGAAGAACTGCCCTTTCATTTCCATCAATTCCAACAGCGAATATTTATTAATTTGCTTAAATTTTGCATTCACACCTTTATTTCCGTTTTATATTAGTACACCAGAAGAAAAATAACTATTATACATAAATCAACTATTTGCTGTTTTTTTTTTTTTTTTTTTTTTTTTTTAGATTTTAACAAATGAAATTTCACATTTATAAAAGAATAATCTAAAAAGTGTTTAATCTAATATAAGTAATTCATTATTATTATTTTTATTAGTAGTTATTTTTAATGCTCATTTCGACTAGCACAAAATTCTGAACATATGTAGTAAATGATTATACCTATAGAAGAATTTGCGAAATAAAGTATGTAAAATTATAACTAAATATCTTTGGTAATTTTACAGCTTTAACTTTGAATTCTTGATATCGCACTACGAAATAGCATTAAATTTTAAATTCACGCGCTTATTATCTCCTGTTAATAACCAATTAGTTAGAAAGGTTTAATTTTCTAGACGGCGACTAGACTAGACGTGGATTATGAATATTTCCCCATTTCTTGGAAATCGCAGCGTGAACTGTGCAAGAATTACTCTACTCATAAGTAAAGTAAATGGATTAAACAAGATTTCCCAAAGACATGGATGGACAATTAAATTAATTAAATTGTTTAACTTGAGTTATTAGATTTTATTTTAAAAATTTCAACTAATTTTCTTAATATTTATATATTTTCTAAACAGTTTGCTAAAATGTTTCACATGGAAAATAAGTTCATTTAATATATATTTAAACACTATTTTAAGATAAGTTTTTGTATCAATCCATACATAATAAATAGCACAAAAAGTGTAAATTATTGTATTTAAAAAATTTATTAATTTTATTTAAGTGAAAAATGGTTTATGACTTTTGTTTTGCACTTGACAATAAATTCTAAATAGACTCTCATCCACATCATCATCCTCAGCGGAGCACGATGGACCAATGCCGTCTGCCTACTGGCGGATTTCGAGACAGGAGTTTTTATTTTTACGGGGTAGGGTTGTCAGCCCTACGTCCTACGCTCTACAGCCATATTTTACCGGGCCCTACGGTTTCCGAATAACTACAAACATTCATGGTACCGCCGGGACTCAAACTTAAAACCTGTGGTACCTGAGCGCTAATCACTCGGCCATCAGGTTCCTAAGTAGAGTCTAGATTCTTTCCTCAGCATCGAAAGATAACGTATTTGAACTACTTTGAACAATATTAAGAACAAATTAGTATGTCTGTTTCATGTATGAAATAGAATAAATGCTATAAAGGAATTTCATTTATCTACTTTATATCAAAGGAAAAACTTGATACTATCATATAATAGGTGAAATAAATAAAATAGAGAAATATTCTTTTAAAAAATTTATATCTTTATATCTTAAAAAAATCAAAATTTATTTATTATTAAAAGAAAATACTATTATATAAAAATCACTTTTAATAGTATTCATGTAACATTTTTACCTTTTCTAAATTTTATAAAAAAGTACTTTTTACTTAAGTATTATAGATTATGTTGTTGTTGTTCTAATGCAGCTGACAATACAGAGACAGTTAGTCTTTATGCCATAAACAAGGGCAGCACCGTTGTTACTCATTTAGCACTATCCAGGGAGTACGTGTAGCTTGAAGATACGTTACGGAAGCAAGTAACACTATCCCCACAAAGCTCTACGATCGTGCTAGAACGGGATCTACGGTTTAAAGTGGATTCCGAACCACTACAAACATCCATGGCACACGAACCTGAAACCTGTGGTACAAAGCACTAGTCACTCGGCCATAAGGCAAGTGTTATAGATTATAATTTTGTAAATTTTTGAAGCAACGTTTTACTCAATTTAATTTAAATTACTTATTTTATATAAAAAGAATATTTTATGTGTCGAAGTCAATATTACTAACGAAAATTTTTCTAAAAAATTATTAGTTGTTGTTTCTTACCCACTTGGTCGATAGCAACATCTAGACCAAGTCCATGAACCCATGGGGTCTCATGGAAAGTGGGGTCAGCTTCTGTTGTGATGGAGCACCCGTAGGTAGAAGTCTGACTTGGCTCTGTGACACTGACTTTTTATGGAGTAGAGTTGTGAGCCCTAATCTCTACAGTCATATTAGACCGCGACCTACTGCTTAAAATGTATTCCGAATCTTTACAAAATCCATGGAACCGCCGGGACTAGAGCCCGAAACCTGTGGCACCGAGTGCTAGTCACTTGGCCATCAGGCCATGAAAAATTATTTATTTTAATCTAATGAATTATTAGAATTCGTTAAGCTGAAAAAATTACTTTTCCATAGAATTTTAATTCCGATTCTTTTAAAAAGATAACAATAAAAATACACTTTCGAATGTTAGATTTATCTTAATATAAGAAATTTCAGCCATATTAAATAGTTATTTATAAATTTCTCCGAAAATCGTACACAGATTTAGACTAATCTCCATATATTTTTTTTTTCCACATACAAGTAAAAAACAGATTTTTACAGTCGCAAACAATATTTTTTATTTCTTTTAAGTAAATCTTTCCTCTTTCTCTTGAAAAGAATCCAAAAAGTTAAAACCATAATCAGAAATGGAAAATAATAATAATAATAAAAAAAACAATAATAAAGGGCTTTCGAAAATCAAAATAGAATCTCGATTCGACAACTTATTTTTCCTTTGCTTGTTAAATTCTTGTCAAAAATGGCTTTTTGGGGCCCTAAGGCGACCATTTTATTTCGATGTAAGGAAATGATTATTGTGCCTCTATAGAAATGAAGGGAAGTGATGTGTGAAACCATATGATCGTCAGGAAAGAATAGCTATTTGTCCGAATTTCCTTTTTTTGATTTTTCATTTTTGCAGAATAACTTCCGATATATTTTCTTTTATGTTTTGTAAATCAAAATAAATCAGATCATACATCAAAATTCTGTAACGAATTAGTATTTAGGATCTAATATTATTAATGCCAGTAGGTTTTCTGTATAATAAAAATCCAGGCACGGAAATTAAATGTAATATTATTTTAATTTTAATTTACATTGTCTTTTGTAAATGCAATAAAGGCTTATTAGGTTCCTCATATTGATCACAAAGACATGGATATATTTTGTTATTTTTTATAATCAAATAAATGTGGGCTACTTACAGCAAAAGTGTTCTATCAATGATAGTTAGCTATTTAATTAGTTCATTTTAATTGTTCTTTCAAATTGTTTTTTTTTTCAGAACCAAATACGAATTGTTAATAGGGAAACTAAATGTTTTTTTTTATAATGGTTAGTTTTGAGAGAAAATTCAAATACATAATTTGCAGAAAAAATTATTAATGAACAACTAATTAATGAAACTATTTAAATTGAAAAATAGATATATTATATAAAAAAAAAAAACATTTTGTATGAAAGAAGAATGAAATGAAATAACGATAAATAAAGAATATAAAACAATTAATCTGAAAAATGAAGTTAAATTTAAACGATGTTTTTAGGACAATTACAACAATACAAATTAAAGATTATGCTATTGATAAATATTGTAAAAAACTCTTCGAATAATTATACAAGAACTTTAAAAATACTTATTATAAAAACTTATTAAAATTACTTATATTTATGGTGAAATTATCTACACCTTAATAAAAATTCAAATATTCTCAAATAGTTAAAAATTTGCTAAAATTACAAATAAATAAGTAATTTGAAAGAACTAAATCCTTCGAAGATTAATACAATTTAATACCTCACCAAACTCATAGCCTAATGTAATGAGTGAAGTATACAATGTGGATTCTGATTCTAATCATGGCGTTGACCGTTATAGTCGCTGGCATCAGAGAAAAGGAGACTCAATGGCGATTCTGACAGAGTGTGTAAATGTCTGTGTTTTCTTAGTTTTCAAACACTCGAAATATTTACCCCTAAAAAATATCTAATGTCTTCTCTAGTTACCTATTGGCGAGCTATTCGTAGATCAAGAAATGAAACACAAGTCTACCAATACTAAACATAATTTTAAAAAAAAGGACATAGTTCTGATGGCCAATGGGCTAGTGCCCTGGCCTTTTGGTACCACAGGCTACGGGTTCGAATCTTGGATGATTGTTAGTGGTTCAGAATTCATGTTAAACCGTTTTGCAAATGAAAATAAATCAGATCATGCACTGGTTATCAGGATCTTGTAACGAATTAGTATTTAGGATCTAATATTATTAATGTCATAAATAAAAATATAATAAAAATCCAGGCACGGGAATTAAATGTAATACTATTTTGGTTCTAATTTACGTTGTCTTTTGTAAAGGCTTATTAGGTTCCTCATATTAATCACAAAGGCATGAATATTTATTATTATTTTTTTTTAAAATCAAATAAATGTGGGCTACTTACAGCAAAAGTGTTCTATCAATGAAAGTTAGCTATTTAAATAGTTCATTTTAATTGTTCTTTCAAACTGTTTTTTTTAATTCAGAATCAAATACGAATTGTTAATAGGGAAACTAAATGGTTTTTTTTATAATGGTTAGTTTATAAAGGAAATTCAAATGACACATAATTTGTAGTTATGAAAATAAATAAATATAAATGAACAGCTAATTAATAAAACTATTAAAAATGGCATATTATGTAAAAGAAAAAAAATAATATTTTGTACGAAAAAAGAATGAAATAAAATAAATACAGGATATAAAATAACGATAAATGTAGAACATAAACTATTTTGGTGGAAAATGAGGTTAAATTGAAACGATGTTTTTAGAACAATTGTAACAATACGAATTAAACATTATGCTACTGAATTATTATTATATTAATATTAATATTAATTATTAATAATTATTATAGGAACTCATAAACATATTCATAAAAAATCTATTATAAATATTACAAAACTATCTACAATTTAATAAAAATTCAAATATTCTCAAATAGTTAAAATTTTGTAAGAAATTACAAATACATAAATAATTTAATAAAATAAATAAGGAAAAAATAGATAAGATTGAAAATGAATGATTTTGAAAAATCGAAAAAATAAAATTCGAATTGTTAATAGAGGAACTAAATGGTTTTTTTTTTATAATGGTTAGTTTTGAAAGAAAATTCAACTATATAATTTGTAGAAAAAATTATTAATGATCAACTAATTAATAAAACTATTTAAAATGAAAAATAGGCATATTATGTAAAAAAAAAAAAAAAAAACCCATTTTGTATGAAAAAAGAAGGAAATGAGATAACGGCAGGATATAAAATAATTATTTTGAAGGAAAATGAGGTTAAATTGAAACGATGTTTTCAGGACAATTGCAACAATACGAATTAAAGATTATGCTATTGAAAAAAATCTTTGTAAAAAAAACTCCTCTATGAACTTTAAAAAAGTATTCATAATAAAAATATTCATAAAAATCTACTAAAAATCTATCTAAAACTAATTCAAATATTTTCAAATAGTTAAAAATTTTCTAAGAAATTACGAATAAATAAATAATTTGAAAGAACTAAATCCTTCACAGATTAACACAATTTAATACCTCACCCAACTCATAGCTTATTTGTAATGTGTGTAACTAGCATACAATGTGGGTTTGGATTCTAATCCGTTGGGCGGCCTGGTGGCCAAGTGGCTAGTGCTCTGGTCTTTGGTATCTCAGGTTCGAATCCTGGCGGTGGCATGGATGTTTGTGAGTGGTTCGGAATCCACGTTAAGTTAAAGTCCCGGTCTGTTTAGCCCTCGTGCGTACAAGATGACGGTAGAGCGACAAACCAAATCTAATCCGTTGGCATTGTCTGTTGAGGCTACTGATTTCAGAAAACAGGTTTGGTTTGGTTTGACCCTCTATGGTCATTTTTTGTACAGGCTGGGCTATTTAGATCGGAACCTGCAGTTTATCGTGGATTCCGAACCACTCACAAACACCCATGCCACCGCCAGGGTGATAGAGTGTAAAAATGTCTGAGTTTTCTCCTTTATTGCGCATGGGGAAGTTACCTCTAAATGACCCCTAATGTCTTCTCTTCGTCAACTATCGGCGAGCTATTGGTATCTCATGAAATGAAGTATAAGTCTGTCAATAATAAACATAATTTAAATGAAATACACAAAAAATTCTACCCCTGTAAGTAGTTCATATATTCTTCTTCAATGGCGAGAGAGCCCCGTGATGGGCTAAGGCCTTCTGCCTACTGAAAGATTTCGAGACAGGAGATTTCTTTTTACGAGATAGGAATGTCATCCCTACACCCAACAATTATATTAGACAAGGAACTACGTGTTAAGGTGGATTCCGAACCACTACAAGCCAGAATGGCACCGCAGGGACCCGAATCCGAAGTCTGTGGTACCGAGGGCCAGTCACTCGGCCATCAGGACCTCTTAGTTATATATACTAATTATAAATGTAGAAAATGATATATATATTTTATAATGCATCTGGCAAACATTTAGACAACTTGGTCTCGGATGCCTTAAGGTAAGCGCTGCACAGACGTTACCCACTTTGCATTATCCAGGGGGCGCGTGTAACTTGAAGATAAGCCACGGACGCGGAGTAAAAATGCCCCCGCAACGCTCTACGATCATGTTAGACCGGGACTAACGGCTTAAAGTGGATTTCGAACCACTACAGCATCCATGGCACCGCCGGGACTCGAACCCGAAACCTGTCGTACCGAGCGCCAGAGCGCTAGCCACTCGGCCCAGAAATTGATATATAGTACTATACAAATTCCTTATAAGAATAAATACATTGCTGATTTAATAAAAGATTGTTAACAATAATTCATGTAAAATAGAGTAAGATGAATTATAAAGAAAAATTCATTAAAAATTTATACAATAATTTTTTTATTTGATTCTTAATAAGGTACTCTATCAAATGTAGAATTTTTTTTTCTATATGAATTTAATTTAAGGAATTTTATCTATCAACTTATCGCATACATTTACACGTACTAAGTGAGTTTTAATCACAACCCAATCCTAGTTTGGGAATTTTTATTCTATAGACTGAGACTGTATACAATAAAAGATAACATTTAAAGAAAATAAAATTTCAATTAGATTTAAAGATACAATAAAATATTCGTATTCTTCGTTGAAAATCGGTGAGCCTCTTGTACCACTTATGTAACCACGAACAACCCACCGATGAGTGATGAAGAAAGGACAGTGCTTTCCTCGAAGACGTTTAGAAGGTAACTGGCCCGCATTTGCGAGTTGTATGGTAGGAAATCCGGAAAAACTCCGTCCAGGCCATTGATGCGAGGCACTTTTGCACATATTGTCACAATCGTCATCGAGTTTCCTCGTTACTGAAAGTACTGAGTACAACATTGCCATCAATAGATTCGAACCTCAGTCCTCCTGGTATTCAGTATGATTTTTTGTAAAGTTTGAAATACTGAAAGTAAACAGAAACCAAGTTGATTAAATTTTCTACTTAAACCAGCTATAAAAATTAAGTTAATAAAAACGTATTTTATGCATAGATTTGAATAAATTCTGTTATAGAGAATTAAGAGGTAAAGCTAATGCATAATATGAATTATTAATTGTTTCTATATTATATATTCATGGAAATATTTTATCTTACAAGTCAATTAAGAACATATAACAGATTATAAACATATAGCAAATTATTACAGATTATGAAATAACATTGTATATTATGAAGTAAAATTAATATGTATTATATGCAAGTTTTATAATAAAGCAATTTTAATTCTATTTAAATCATGTTAGTAACTATCATAGTAGCGTTTATTATCATAAAATAATTAATAAGGGAAATGAATATATTATATAGTTAAGAGAATTTATTCTTTTTTTAATCAAAAGTTTTATACAAAACTTTTTCTTCCACTAAACAATAACTGATTTATAATATACATGAATATGGGAATTTGTTTATAATAAATTATCATTGCTGTGTATGATTTATCTTATTGATTCGAATTTATGAATTAACTCATTAAATTCATACTACAGAGATGTCCAAAGATTGTGCCTCACTTAAACATTTGCCTTTTTTTACAATATATGACGGCAACATTTGGATAGCTGTTATTCTCTTCTTCTTCTTCATTGACGCAACAGCCCCATGGTGGGCCAAGGCAGTCTTCCTACTGACAAATATCAAGACAGAAGATGCTTCTTTTTTATGAGGTAGGGTTGTCAGCTCTACGCCTTCGTCATATTAGACTGGGACCTACAGTTTAAAGTGGATTCCGAATCACTACAAACATCCGTGGCACAGCAGTAAATCGAACCCGAAACCTGTGGTACTGAGCGCCAAAGCGATTCCGAGAACTACACAATGCGATTTAATCTTTATCTTTAGCTCCAAGCCCATTACAAACAATGTTTTTTGTTATCTTTAGCCAAATGTCTACTAAACTTGTTAACCTTTTTATAATAGAGCTGTTTTCTCCTGAAAATAAATGAGAAAAAATATCATGTGTGAAATTTATAATGGAATTTTTTTTCAGTAAATGGTATATCAAGATTTGTATCAGGTAAAAGTATCTCATCACTAATCAAAGAAACCGTCCAGATGTCTCACTGTGTTACCCGTGGCTCAATAGCACACATCACAAGCAAATTATACGCTATCGAGAGCATCTTCAACTGGTGGCTTACATTGCTCTGTAACTTTTGCAATTGTGATTTGCAATTTTGGCCTTACAGAATCGTAAAAGTTCACGATTGGCTTATACTATCCTATGAAAGTTTTCTGGATTTTCTGTCACATGAGTTCCGAAAATCAACCTTATAGTCATTGATTCCTTATCCACTCTTATAAGAAACAATGTTGGCACCTTTTAAGATGAATTATCTTTATAAAGATAGTAACTTGTTAATGAATTCAGGGATAATACGCCTAGTGCCTTAGCAAAGGATTTAATGAAAAAAAGTGTCTTTCCATGAAATAAATAGATTTATGTCCATAAAAACTCCACTGAGTCAGCTCAGTAGTGATGATAAACATCAAGTATGTTACATAAATTCAATTCCGGTATAATTTGGCGTGTGTATCTTTCATAATAAATTTGCTCCAGATAACTCTGACCACTATTTGCTGGAAAACATAACCAGATATTTCTTGGCCACAAAATTCCTCGGACACATCCCAGGAGCTCTTCGCATGAAAGGTTAACCGCCCACTATTTACAAACTTTCTATTACAAGAGATACCACAATATGGGCTGATGATGGAGTGCATATTCAATCCATCACAACACTCAGCGTCGGAGACTAGACTACACTCTCATCTAATGCACATTCGAGTAAAGACAAGCAGCCCCGAGGCGATGTTATTAGCGGCGGCTTTCTGGAAGAAGAACCTTTCTTTTTTCTTTTATGCTCATCGTTTTTTCCCGAAGACTGTTTTGGATAACCGCTGTAATGTATTTCTGGCAACAATAAAAGTTGGTAATGAAGATATCCCCTTCACACAAAAGATTTTAAAATATTTTCTTCTCAGCTTTTTGTTGCTGGTAAAGAAATAAAGCTGTAAAAAGATTTCGCGCAGAAAAAAAGAAGAATGTAGAGCATAATAAGTTTAAAAATAAACAAAGAAAAGATTGATTTATGTTCTTTTAGCTATCCACTGCTGTTTGGTGGCGTTGTATCAGCTGATCTTTTTTAAAAGAATATAATAAGTGTTGTTGTGTTTTTCTTTCAGCTGTTATATACTTTATTCAGAATAAAGCTATTCTGTTTACTCTGTGGAAGTTACTAAAACGGATAAATGGCTTAAAATATATTTACCCTAAACTGTTAATATTTAATATATTTATAAATAACAACTACTTAACTAACAATATTTATTATTAATTCTTTTTCTTCAGTGGCAGAACAGCCCCATGGTGGGACAAGGCCGTTTGCCTACCGCAGATTTTGAGACAAGAGATGTTTTCTTTTTACGGGATAGAGTTATCAGCCCTTTGCCCATACTAGACCGGCTAAAGTGGACTACGGTTTAAAGTGGACTCCGAAAACACTAAGAGACATCCATGCCACCGTTAGGATTCGAACTTAATGCCTATGGTATCAGAGAGTTATCCAGTTGGCCATCAGGCCGCCACATGATGTCTGAGAATTTCCCTAAAGGCATTCCTTCCTTATGAACTATTTTAAGAAACAATGTTGGCACCTTTTAAGATGAATTCTCTTAATAAAGTTAACAACTTGTTAGTGAATTCAGAAATAATACCAAGTGCCTTAGCAAACGATTGATAAAAAAAAGTGCTTTTACATGAAATAAATATATTTTTGTCTATAAAAACTCCTCTAAATCAACCCACAGATGTATTACTCAAGTATATTAAATAAATTCAATTCTGGTATAATTTGGAGTGTTTATCTTTTATAATAAATTTGCTTCTGATGTCTCTGAAAGAACTGATCACTGTTTGCTGAAAAACATAACCGCATTTCTCTTGGTACACAAAATTCCTCGGACACATCGCAGGAGCTCCTCGCATGAAAGGTTAAGCGCCCACTATTTACGAACTTTCTCCTGCACAGGGCTGATAATGGAGTGCATATTCAATCCATCAGAACACTCACCATCGGAGACTAGACTACATTCTCATTTAATGCACATTCTAGTAAAGACAAGCAGTCCCGGGGCGGTGTTATTAGTGGCGGCTTTCTGGAAGAAAATCTTTCTTCTTTTTCTTTCTACTTTTATGCTCATCGTTTTTTGCCGAAGACTGTTTCGGCCAACCGCAGTAATGTACTTCTGGCAACAATAAAGGGTGGTAATGAGATGTTCCCTTCACCACAGAAGATTTTAAAATATTTTCTTCTCGGCTTTTTGTTGCTGATAAAGAAATAAAGCCGTAAAAAGATTTTGTTTAAAAAAAAGGTTTGGGCCTTAATAAGTTTAAAAATAAGCAAAGAAAATAATTGATTTATGTTCTTTTAGCTGTCTACTAATATTTAAAAGCATTATATCAGGTGATCATTTTTAAAGAAATATGATAAGTGTTGTTGTATTTTTCTTTAAGGTATTATACACTGAAGCGACAAAAGTCATGGGATAGCAATATGAAAATTTTCAGATGGCAGTAGCATCGCGTAGAACAGGTATAAATGCGCAGTGCTTTCGCAGAGCTTTCATTTCTGTTCAAGTTATTCATGTGAAGAGGTTTTGACGTGGTGATGACCGCACGACGGGAATTAACAGACTTTGAACGCGGAATGTTAGTTGGAGCTAGACGCATGGGTCATGCCATTTCGGAAATCGTTAGGGAATTCAACATTCCCAGATCCACTGTGTCAAGAGTGTGCCGAGAGTATGAAATTTCAGGCATAACATCCCACCCTGGACAGCGCAGTGGTCGACCGCCTGCACTTCACGACCGAGACCGGCGACGTCTGCAAAGAGTCGTAAATTCTAACATACAAGCAACACTGCGTCAAATAACCGCAGAAATCAATGTGGGACGTACAAGGGACTTGTCTCTTAGAACTGTGCGGAGAAATTCGGCTTTCTTGGGCTATTCTAGCAGAAGACCGACTCGAATGCCTTTACTGACAGAACGACATCGCTTGCAGCGACTCTCGTGGGCACGTGAGCATATCGGTTGGTCCCTAGATGAATGGAAAACCGTGGCCTGGTCCGATGAGTCACGATTTCAGTTGGTAAGAGCTGATGGTAGGGTTCGAGTGTGGCTCAGACCCCACGAAGCCATGGACCCAAACTGTCAGCAAAGCACTGTCCAAGCTGGTGGTGGCTCCGTAATGGTGTGGTCTGTTTTTTCATGGCATGGACTTGGTCCTCTGGTGCGACTGGACCGAACATTGACTGGAAAGGCTTATGTTCAGCTACTTGGAGATCACTTGCAGCCATTCATGGACTTAATGTACCCAAACAACGATGGGATTTTTATGGATGACAATGCGCCATATCACCGGGCCACAACTGTTCGCGATTGGTTTGAAGAACATTCTGGACAATTCCAACGAATGATCTGGCCACCTAGATAGCCCGACATGAATCCCATCGAGCATTTATGGGACATCATCGAGAGGTCTGTTCGTGCCCAAAATCCTGCACCATCAACGCTTTCACAATTATGGACGTCTATCGAGACAGCATGGCTCAATATTCCTGCAGAAGACTTCCAACGACTTGTTGAGTCCATGCCACGTCGAGTTGCTACACTTCGCCGGGCGAAAGGAGGGCCGACACGATATTAAGAGGTATCCCATGACTTTTGTCACTTGAGTGTAGACTTTCTTGAGAATAAAGTTATTCTGTTTATTCTGACAAAGTTACTAAAACGGATACAGGCTTTAAAATATGTTTACCCTAAACTGTTAATATTTATTATATTTATAAATAACAGTTACTTAACTAATAATATTTATTATTATTTCTTTTTCTTCAGTGGCAAAACAGCCTCATGGTAGGCCAAGGCCGTCTGTCAGTTGGCAGATTTCGAAATACGAGATGCTATCATTTTAAGGGCATAGGTGCCAGCCCTACACCCAACAGTCATATTAGACCGGAACAGTGTTTAAAGTGGATTCCGAACCACTATAAGCCTCCATGACACGCCAGGATTCTAACCTGGAACCTGTGGTACCAAAGACCAGAGCTCTATCCAGTTGGCCATCAGTCTGCCACATGCCTTCTAAGAGTCTCTTTTAAAGATATTACTTCCTTATCTACTCTTATGAGAAACAACGTTGGCACATCTTAAGGTGTATTGTCTTAAAAAAGTTAGCAACTTGTTAATAAATTCATCGGTAAAAATAAGTGATATACGGAAGGATTGATAAAAAAATTCCTTTCTGTGTAAGAAATAGATATATGTCCATAAAAGTTCCATTAAATCAACTCAGTGACGATAAACGTCAAATATGTTACATAAATTCAATTCCAGTATAATGTGGCGTATGTATCTTACATAATAAATTTGCCTCAAATACCTCTACAAGAACTGACCACTATTTGTTGAAAAACATAACGGGATTTCTCTTGGCCACAAATTTCCTCGGACACATCCCAGGAGCTCCACGCATGAAAGGTTAACCACCCAATATTTACAAACTTTCTCCTGCAAGAGATACTACCACAACATAGGCTGATGATGGAGTGCATATTCAATCCATCATAACACTCAACGTCGGAAACTAGTACATTCTCATCTAATGCACATTCGAGTAAAGAAAAGCAGCCCCGGGGCGGTGTTATTAGTGGCGGCTTCCTTCCTAAAACCTTTTTTTTTATTATTCTTTTTTCTTTTATGCTCATCATTTTTTGCCGAAATCTGTTTTGGCCAACCGCTGTAATGTATTTCCGGTAGCAATAAAGGTTGGTAATGAAAATGCTCCCAACACACATAAGATTTTAAAATATTTTCTTTTTGGCTTTTTGTTGCTGATAAAGAAATAAACCTGTAAAAAGATTTCTCGTCAAAAAAAGATTTAGCGGCATAATAAGTTTAAATATACGTACAGAAAAGAAATGATTTATGTTCGTTTAGCTATCTACTGCTTTTTGATGACATTGTATCAGGTGGTCAGTTTTAAAGAAATATGATAAGTGTTGTTTTTTCATTTTTTGTATACTTTCTAGAGAATAAAGCTATTCTGTTTACAGTGTGAAAGTTACTAAAACGGATAAATGGCTTAACATAACTTTACCCTAAACAGTTAATATTTAATATATTTATAAATAACAGTTACTTTACTATATAAGAGTTATTTAACTAACAATATTTATTATTAAGTCTTTTTCTTCTGTGGCAGAACAGCCCCATTTTAGCCAAGGCCGTCTGACTACCGGCAGATTTCGAAATAAGAGATGCTTCCATTTTACGGGGTAGAGTTGTCAGCCCTTTTTCCAAATAGTCATATTAGACTGGGACCTACAATTTAAAGTGGATTCCGAACCATGCATGCGACCGCCAGGATTCGAACTTAATGCCTGAGGTACCAGAGGCCAGAGAGCTATCCAGTTGGCTATCAGGCAGCCATATAACTTCTGGGAATATCCCCTAAAGGCATATCGACTCTTATAAGAAACAATGTCGGCCCCTATTAAGATGAATTCTCTTAACAACTTGTTAGTGAATTCAGGGATAATGCCAAGTGCCTTAGCAAAGGATTGATAAAAAAAATGCTTTGACGTGAAAGAAATGGATGTATGTTCATAAAAACTCCATTGAATCAATCCAGTGATGATAAAAATAAAGCACTAGTATATTATATAAATTCAATTCCGTTATAATAAATTCAATTATAATAAATTTACATAAATTCATTATATATTTCCTCATAAATTCATCATACATTTATTATAACGGAATATAAATTTCATAATTATATTCCGTTATAATAAATTTACATAAATTCAATTCCGTCCGCAGGCATAAGTATCTTTCAAAATAAATTTGCTGCAGATACCTCCACAAGAACTGACCACTATTTGTTGAAAAATATAACGGGATTTCTATTGGCCACAAAATTCTTGAGACACATCCCAGGAGCTCCTCGCATGAAAGGTTAACCGCCCACTATTTACAAACTTACTCCTGCAGAGATAGTACCATAACATAGGCTGTATTTCTGCCAGCAATAAAGGTTAGATGTTCCCTTCACACAAGGATATTTTTAAATATTTTCTTCTCGGGTTTTTGTTGCTGGTAAAGAAATAAAAATTTCGAATAAAAAAAAAAGGTCTGGGGCATAAGTTAAAATAAAAATAAAGAAAAGAATTGATTTATGTTCTTTTAGCTGTCATATTTTAAAGAAATGTGATAAGTGTTGTTGTGTTTTTCTTTTAGGTATTATATACTTTTTTGAGAATACAGCTATAATGTTTACTCTGGAAAAGTTACAACAGAAAGTTAAAACAGATAAATTACTTAAAATATTACTTTACTATATAATAACAGTTACTTTACTATGTAACAGTTACTTAACTAATAATATTTATTATTAATTCTTTTTCTTCAGTGACAAAACAGCCCCGGGGTGGGCCAAGGCCGTCTGTGTACCGGCAGATTTCGAGACAACAGATGTTTTCTTTTTACGGGATAGAGTTGTCAGTCCTTTGTCCAATAGTCATAAAAGACCGGGACCTACGGTTTAAAGTGGATTCCGAACCACTGACAGATATCTATACTACCTCCAAGATTCGAAACTAATGAATGTGGTACCAGAGGTCAAAGAGCTATCCAGTTGACCCTCAGGCCGCCATGTGACTTCTGAAAATATCCCCTAAAGGCATTACTTCTTATCAAATCTTATAAGAAACAATGTTGGCACCTTTTAAGATGAATCCTCTTAACAAAGTTAGCAACTTGTTAATAAATTCATGGGTAAACCAAATGCCTTAGCAAAGAATTGATTAAAAAAAAGTGCCTTTACATGAAATAAATAGATTTATGTTCAGAAAAACTCCACTGAATCAATCCAGTGATGATAAAAATAAAGTTCTAGTATATTAAATGAATTCAATTCCAGTATAATTTGACCTATGTATCTTTCATAACAAATTTGCTCCAGATGCGTCTACAAGAGCTGACCACTATTTGCTAAAAACATAAACCGGATTTCTCTCGGCCACAAAATTCTTCGGACACATCCCAGGAGCTCCTCGCATGAAAGGTTAACCGCCCAACTATTTACAAACTTTCTCCTGCAGAGATACCATAACATAGGCTGATGATGGAGTGCATATTCAATCCAACACAACACTCAGCGTCGGAGACTAGACTCATTCTCATCTAATGCACATTCGAGTAAAGACAAGCAGCCCCGGGGCGGTGTTATTAGTGGCGGCTTTCTGGAAGAAAAACCTTCTTCCTTTTTTCTTTTATGCTCATCGTTTTTTGCCAAAGACTGTTTCGGCCAACCTGCAGTAATGTATTTCTGGCAACAATAAAGGTTGGTAATGAGATGTTCCCAACACACAGAAGATTTTAAAATATTTTCTTCCCGGCTTTTTGTTGCTGGAAAAGAAATAACGATTTCGCATAAAAGAAAAGGTTTGAGGCATAATAAGTTTAAATATAAATAAAGAAAAGCTTGATTTATGTTCGTTTAGCTGTCTACTGCTTTTTGATGGCATTGTATCAAGTGATCCTTTTTAAAGAAATATGATAAGTGTTGTTGTGTTTTTCTTTAAGGTATTATATACTTTTTTGAGAATAAAGTTGTTCTGGTTACTCTGTGGAAGCTACTAAAACAGATAAATGGATTACAATATCTTTCTCCTAAACTGTTAATATTTACTATATTTATAAATACCAGTTACTTTAGTATATAATAATTACAGTTTACTTCAGTATATAATAATAAGTTTAGTAATAGCCGTTACTTAACTAACAATATTTATTATTAATTCTTTTTCTTTAGTGGCAGAACAGCCCCATGGTGGGCAAAGGGCGTCTGCCTACCTCAGATTTCGAGACAAGAGATGTTTCCTTTTTAACGGGTAGAGTTACCAGCCCTTTTTCCCAATAGTCATATTAGACAGGAACCTACTATTTAAAGTGGATTCTAAAGCACTCACAAACACCCATACCACCGCCGGATCCGAACTTAATGCCTTTGGTACCAGAGGTCAGAGAGCTATCCAGTCGACCCTCAGGCCGCCATGTGACTTCTGAGAATATCCCCTAAAGGCATTGATTCCTTATTCACTCTTATTAGAAACAATGTTAGCACATCTAAAGGTGTATTCTCTTAATAAAGTTAGCAACTTGTTTATGAATTCATGGATAAAACATAGTGCCTTAGCAAAGGATTGATAAAAAAGGCGCTTTCCATGAAAGAAATAGATTCATGTTCATAAAATCTCCACTAAATCAATCCAATACATCAAGTATATCATATAAATTCAATTCCGATACAATTTGGCGTGTGTATCTTTCATAATAAAATTGCGCCAGATGGCTCTACAAGAACTGACCACTATTTGCTGAAAAACATAACCATGGCCACAAAATTCCTGGGACACATCCCAGGAGCTTCTCGCATGAAAAGTCAACCGCCCACTATTTACAAACTTTCTCCTGCAGAGATAGTACCACAACATGGGCTGATGATGGAGTGCATATTCAATCCATCACAACACTCACCGTCGGAAACTGATACATTCTCGTCTAATGCACATTCGAGTAAAGACAAGCAGCGCCGAGGCGGCTTTCAGGAAGAAAAACCTTCTTTTCTTTCTCTTTTTCTTTTATGCTCATCGTTTTTTGCCAAAGACTGTTTCGGCCAACCGCGGCAATGTATTTCTGGCAACAATAAAGGTTGGTAATGAAGATGTTCCCTTCGCGCAGATGATTTTAAAATATTTTCTTCTCGGCTTTTTGTTGCTGGTAAAGAAATAAAGATCTTGCGCAAAAAAAAAAAAAAAAAAAAAAAAAAAAAAAGGTTTGGGGCATAATAAGTTTAAATATAAGTAAAGAAAAGAATTGATTTATGTTTTTTTAGCTGTCTACTGATATTTTAAAGAAATATGATAAGTGTTGTTGTGTTTTTCTTTCAGGTACTATATACTTTCTTGAGAATAAAGCTATTCTGTTTACTCTATGAAAGTTACTAAAACAGATAAATCGATTAAAATATATTTATCCTAAACTGCTAATATTTACTATATTTATAAATAACAGTTACTTTAGTATATAATAACAGTTACTTAATTTATAATATTTATTATTAGTTCTTTTTCTTCACTGTCAAAACAGCCTCATGGTAGGCCAAGGCCGTCTGCCAGTTGGTAGATTTCGAAATACGAGATGGTATCATTTTAAGATGTGCCAGCCCTACACCCAGCAGTCATATTAGACCGGAACAGTGTTTAAAATAGATTCTGAACCACTATAAGCATCCATGACACGCCAGGATTCTAACCTGGAACCTGTGGTACCAAAGAGCAGAGCTCTATCCAGTTGGCCATCAGTCTGCTACATGCCTTCTGAGAATCTCCTCTAAAGATATTACTTCTTTATCCACTCTTATAAGAAACAATGTTGACACTCTTTAAGATGTATTCTCTTAATAAAGTTAGCAACTTGTTAATAAATTCATAGATAAAACCAAGTACCTTAGCAAAGGTTTGATAAAAAAAAAGTGCCTTTTCATGAAAGAAATAGATTTATGTTCATAAAAACTCCACTGAATCAATCCAGTGATGATAAACATCAAGTATATTAAATAAATTCAATTCCGGTATTATTTGGAGTATGGATCTTTCATAACAAATTTGCTCCAGATGCTTCTACAAGAACTGACTACTATTTGCTGAAAAACATAACCGTGGCCGCACAATTCCTCGGACACATCCCAGGAGCACCTCGCATGAAAGGTTAACCGCCCACTATTTACAAAGTTTCTCCTGCAGAGATACCACACCATAGGCTGATGATGGAGTGCATATTCAACCCATCACAACACTAAGCGTCGGAAACTAGCACATTCTCATCCTAATGCACATTCAAGTAAAGACAAGCAGCCCCGAGGCGGTGTTATTAGCGGCGGCTTTCTGGAAGAAAACCCCCTTTTTTCTTCTTTTTCTTTGATGCTCATCGTTTTTTGCCGAAGACTGTTTACCCTGCAGTAATACTGACCCTAATAATACCATGAAGTAAGACTGAAGACCCTGCAGTAATGTATTTCTGCCAACAAAAAAGGTTGGTAATGAAGATGTTCCCTTCACAACAGAAGATTTTAAAATATTTTCTTCTCGGCTTTTTGTTGCTGGTAAAGGAATAAAGTTGCAAAAAAGATTTCGCGTAAAAAGAAAAGATTTTGGGAAATAATAAGTTTAAATATAAATAAAGAAAAGAATTGATTTATGTTCTTTTTAGCTATCTACTGCTGTTTGGTGGCGTTGTATCAGTGGGGGTATATGATAAGTGTTGTTGTGTTTTTCCTTTAAGGCATTATATACTTTCTTGAGAATAAAGCTGTTCTGTTTATTTGTAAAAGTTACTAAAACGGATAAATGGCTTAAAATATCTTTACCCTAAACTGTTAATATTTAATATATTTATAAATAATAGTTACTTTACTATATAACAGTTACTTAACTTTTAATATTTATTATTAATTATTATTTCAAAACAGCGCCATGGTAAGCCAAGGTCGTCTGACTGTTGGCAGATTTTGAAATAGGAGATACTATATTTTTAGGTGTATGGGTGCAGGCCCTACGCCCAACAGTCATATTAGACCGGAATCTACGGTTTAAAGGGGATTACGAACCACTACAAGTTTCCATGTACAGACTCGAACCTGAAGCCTGTGGCACCAAGCTCCAAAGGAAACTATTATTATTACTTTTTTTAAGTACTACTATAATTTTATTTTTTCTCAGTTATTAAAAAATTATTATTTATTATTTTTCTCAGTTGAAACTGCATTATAAAGTTCATTACATTTTTTGTCATGTTTATTTTTTCATATTAGACCGGGACCTGCATGATAATATTTATTATTAGTTAAGTAAATGTTAATGTTTTAAGATTAATTTTACTTATCTATTCTGTAGGAAAATAAATATTATTCAATGTTAAATACTATAGTGGCAGACAAAAATTTTATATTATTTATTTAAATTATATGCAATAATTTAATTTTCAGTAGTGATGTGTTTCATATGCCAATGTATTCGACATTTTCTTTTTGAAAATCTCAAATATTAATTTAATTTATATGTAAATAATTTAATAATGACGCTATAATCTAATATATAACTTTAAAGTTTCATCTTAAGAATATCAGAAAAATAAAACATACAAATGATGAAGAAAATATATCCTTCTACATTATTTACCAATGTTATTATTAATTATTTTACATTATTTTTCAAAGATGGATTGGCCAATTAAAGACAGACTGTGATTGGTTAATAACGTTAAATATATCATGAACTTTGTTACAATGAACTTTGTTATCATTTATCATGAACTTTGTTACAATGAACTTTGTTATCATTTATCATGAACTTTGTTAACATGTCAAAAAAAAAAGTTAATGAACTTTATATTACAGTTTTAGAGTATACTTTTTAAACTACTGATCACACAATATAATTATGTATAACGGAGAAAACTTAAATTATAGTAGTAATTAAAAAGAAATAATAATACTATAAAAGCTTCATCTGGCGCTCTGTGCCACAGGTTTCGGGTAAGAATTCCGGCGATGTCATGGGTGCTTGCAGTATATCCACTATCCACTATGTAGTGTATCCACTTTAAACTGTAGGTCCCGGTCCCATATGACTGTATGGCTGGTCGTTGGGCTGATAACGCTACCCCGTAAAAAGAAAACGTCTTCTGTTTCGCAATCTGCTAGTAGGCAGACGGCTTTGGCCCACCATGGGGCCGTTGAAGAAGAATAAGTCATTGAAATAAGAGGATATTTGGCTGATGTTTGACTTAGGGATAATATTTTAAGCAAACGAACGAATTACATAATTTTTGATTCGTTAAGAATACATATAATGAAATAAATCTCGATATATAAATAAAAATACAGCATATATCAGCGAATGAAAATAGCTCTCATAAAATGTTTGGTTTGTCGCTCTACAGTCATTTTGTTTACTCTTTTAGCTAATTAGACCGGGAACTACAGTCTAACGGCGATTCCGAACTACTCACAAACATACATGACCCCACCAGGATTCGAACCTGAAGCCTGTGGTATCAAATGCCAGAATTCTACCCGATTGGCCACCAGGGCTGCCTTACAATAGTAGAATAGCTTTTAGCATAAATGTAGTCAATCTTCGTAGAAATAAAATTTTCAATTGATGCGAGTTTTTGAATGTGTTTTCTATTTGGGGTCCCTCAAATAATTGATATCACTTTGATGCATTCACATAACATGATATTTGTACATCAGGACATAGTGATGAAAATTATGCAGAATAAAGCAGAAGTTACAATAATGATAATAAATAATATCAATAGACATATTCTACAAATTTACCAGTTAAAACGTAGTTTATGTTTAATTTTTATTTTTCCAATAATTTATAAGAAATTAAATTACCCCTTATTTTAATGGGGAAAAAAACAATTTTACTGCATTTCTGAGCCTAAATTATTATATCTTTTTCTTTTGTCAAATTTTAAGCGATCAAAATTAATTTATTTGTATATTTAAATTTATAAAACTGTTTTAGTATAAAATAAAATAATAATTTTAATAAATAATACTATAATTTTAATATTTCATATAATCAGAAGTATTAAAAGTAATTTTAATGGTGTAAGATGTTTCTATTTTTATTACATTCATTTCATAACGAATATTTTTGTAATTTTTAAATGTTTTTTTTTAAATACAAATTTAAACAAGTAATATAAAAAAATGTTTTTAAAGTCAATTCCTACTGTTTTTTTTACTCTATTGCAGAAAGTCCTTTATAAATAATTTCCATTCATTTTTTTAAGTTTATCTGGCGCCATCTATTGGTAGATATATGCAACTTAAATCTAAAAATTTTTTAAATTAATTGATTAAATTTAATGACTGAATTAATATTTGAAAAAACTGTATTAGCATCAAGTACCATGCACTACAAGTTCAAAAACAATGGATTTGAACTCGAGTGAATGAATAAAAAGTATTTTATGAACGATTGGAAATTTGAACAAGATATACATAGGGAGAGTGTGAGCTAATAGAAGGAATTGAAATATGCACGTGCTTTATATCTGAAAAGAGGAGGAAAATATATTATACATAACAGAATATATTTCTATAAAAATTTTCTGCTTTTCTATAATTAAATATATTTCTAGAATACAATAGAAAATACCAAATAAACATTTGTTAGAGTGTTAGTAATGATAAAACAGACTTCATTTCCGCTGTGGCGCCATAGTAATAGCATCGCGTATTGTTTCAGTCTAAGTTTATCCACTCTCCTCAACTGCAGCTCAAATATTGGCCGAACTATGCAAACTAATTCAAGGTGGGGTTTACATTCACTTAAACGATTTTGGCAGAAAGAAATTTCTTTACCTTGAAGAAATTGAAATTGACACTTTTCTTTAATGAAATAGTGTTATTCTTTTCGTGAAAACATAGGAAGAGAATTAAATTTCGGAACCATTCTGAAGTTACATACTCTAGCTTAATATATTTTCATTTTGCACACAATTGGGGTCCGCTGGCAATGCATGTTATAGTATGTAGAAGGATGAGGGTTTCATTTCTGCTGGTGGGGTGTACTGTAGTCACTGCTTCGAAAATTCAATTTTAAATGAAACGATGATATTTACATTGTATGTGAGTTAAAATTTTAGTAATGTATAAAATATTGAAGCTGCTTTTGAAATTTGCCCTGGAATTTTATCTATAGCTTAAATAAACATTGTTACAAATGATATTAGCAGTTATAAAGTGGCCTGCAAATTTAGTGGATTCGTAAACCAATGTGAAAATGTATAAGTAAAATTTATGTGTGAGGGATATTGGAAAAAAAATTTTTTTTTCTCACTTTTGTTTGTTAGATAATATTTAAAAAAATATATACGAATATATATTTTAGATTTACTCTTATTTTCCTACAGTGCCAAAGGATTTTCAAAGAGTTTTGCACCCAAAATTATTTTAATATTCTTCGAATTCCTCATTTCAGTCAAATCTAGAAAAATAATGAAGTAATGTTATAATTAAGTTGTAAAATGGATAGATCTGTTTGACAGTCCCGGCGGTGGCATGGATGTTTGCAGTGATTTGGAATTCATTTTAAGCCGAAAGTCCCGAACTAATATGACTGACAAGAGTTAGGTGTTGGGCTGACAATCCTACCCCGTAAAAAATCAGCGTCACGAAGCCAAGTTAGACTTCCACCTACGGGTGCTCCTTCACAACAGAAACTGCACCCCCCTTTCCCTCCTTCTATGAGACCACATGGGTTCTTGGACTAGATGTTTGACGTCTACCAAGTAGGATAAGAAACAACAAACTTTCGAAAGAATAATTGATAGAGTTTTAGTACAAAATATATATACCATGTATTTAACGCATTATAAACCGTGTAATAAATATTTAAAAACCATTTTTTAATATCTGTTTTTTAAAAAAAAATATGATGAAATTAAATTAAGCTTTGATAAAAATTTAAATTATGATAGATTAAATTAAATTATTATGGTAATTTGAATTAAATTATGATGAAAATTTTTAATAACCGATACTTAACTATTTAAAAAAGAATTATTAAAATCCAAAATTTTTCCAATTTAAAAAAAAAGATAGATTTAAATAAAGAATAGCTTCTAAAACTAAATTAATAATATTTTAAGATTTCAGTGGGACAGGAAATATATCAGATAATGACCTATTTCCCGATTACATCACTTGTTTACGTTGCATTCACGTAATGAATTAGCGCGAAATTAATTAAAACTTATGAAATGATCGCTCTAAATCAAGATTGGGACCATCATGGCTCGCTAATTCATTATTAACATGCGAAATGAATAGGCTACGGGTAATTATGGCGAGCTCTATTAGAGATGTCAATTTTTATTTTTAGCACAGGGGTTGTAGGGGTGTGTCTAATTTAGGATTTCTGAGAGCTCTCTATATTTAATGAGGGATTTGAGTTTATTAATCGGAATATTTCTCGTTTCTCGGAATAACTGACTGATTATCAAGATGGCAGCTGCCTTGAAATTCTAGAAGAATGTATGAATTCAGAATTTCTTTATTAAATTGTATGTTTTAATATTAAAGATTGAAAAATGTTAGGAGGAAAACAGACTATGCAATAAATAACCTAGGAAGTATTTTGGCGAAAGATTTTTTTGAAAGTTAAATTTTTTTTTTGTAAAGAATTGATTAGAACAAACATGAATAATATGAAATAACTTGATACGACTGCATATTTCAATGGAAAATACACAATAAAGAACACATAAATGCACAAATACAGTATCACTTTCAAGTACACATCAATACACACGTACAGTATCATATTCAAGTACACATCAATGCACAAGTACAGTATTACATTCAAGTACACATCAAAACTAAACTAAAAAAAATGAAATTCATAAAATTATAAAATAAAATTCATTCATAATAATAAAAATAAAAATTAAATTCATTTTTTGAGGAACTTAATTTAATTTTGAATAAAATTCATCAAAATTAAATTAAGTTCCTTAAAAATCAAACTACCAATTACCTAAGGTATAATTTAGAATCGGTTGTGTAAAATTCTTAAATGACTTGGGTTCAAATCCAGTGTTGTCATCCATTGCAATAATGCTTTCACAAATGAGGAATGACTGCAACGATTCTCGATAGTGATTTAAGTCGCATTCACACTAATGAATTGAGCTGAGAGATATAAAGCGTCGATCCATCATGAGCCTCAGGGTTTTCACACTGGGACCAGTGATTAGTAGGTGTTTCACGCCTTTGTTCAATGTCTTGGTGTGAATGCAGCTTTGGACAGCATTTTGCGACTACAGTCGAGCACTTGTGGGAATTTTTCGTGTATTTCTCATCGTAAATGCGCGGAAGTTATACCTAAAAGACCTACTATGTCCTTATTTCGTCACCCATTAGTGAAGTTTTCAATGATATACTTAGACGGTCATGAAACCCATCGATGTATAGGGGAAAAAAATATATATTATTGTTGTGGATTTTACTATTAACTTGAACATTTTATCAGAAATGTAAATAAAAAAAATAAAAATAGTATAAAATAAAATAACCAAACTTGATAAAATCACTTTGAGTCATTTGCTTTTCTGAAACTAGGAAAAGTAAACCAATCTAATATTTACAGGTTCTCTTTGTGATGATGTTAGCTTCTATACAAAAACACGTGAAAAGACATGCATAGAGAACTTTCTAGTTCTGAAGATTATTGGATTCCAGTGTTCAATTGAATGGAGGTTAGTTTTATTGCAAATTTTTTTTCTCGCTTTGCTTTCAAATAATTAAATAAGAATTTTATTTCAGGTAACAAAATAAATAAATGAATGAAAGCTATATAAATGTAAAAATTCAAATTTACTGAAATTAAAATCTTCAGCTCATACAGCTTTAAAATCAGCTTTAAAATTTAATGCAGAAAAAAGGACATTAAGAAAATTGATAGGATTTTTAAAAAAATACTAGTATAACTTGAACATTTATTTAACAAGTGACACGTTACAAACTTAAACAAAAATAAGAAACTTAGTTCCACCATAAAAATGTTTTACCGAACTGAGATTATATTCCCCGACAAATTGGTAAAAAGCGCTAAAACTGAAATTCGATTCAGTGTTGCTTTTAGAAAATTACAACTGAGAATATGTGTATTTGAAAGATTATCCATTCCTTAGGGATCTGAGTTTAAAGTTGATAAACATTTACGTCTTTTAACAAGAAATAATTAATTTAAATAAAAATCTCAATTATTTGTATAATTAATTGGTGACAATTTTTTTTGGTATTATTTTGTCACCACACCATCAATAAATATTTACTGTTTCCAGTCTGAATAATTTTTTTTTGTTCTAATGCAGCCGGCAAACACTTAGACAGCTTGGTCTTGGATGCCTTAAGACAGTACTCACTTTGCATTACCCAGGGGGCGCGTGTAACTTGAAGATAAGCCACGGACGCTGAGCAACAATGCCCCCACAACGCTCTACGACCCTATTAGGACCGGGACCTCCGGTTTAAAGTGGATTCCGAACCACTACAAACATCCATGGCACCACCGGGATTCGAACCCGATACCTGTGGTACCGAGCGTCAGAGCGCTAGCCACTCGGCCATTCACACCCCCAGTCTGAATAATACAAATATAAAATTTTGTATGATGGCCGAGTCTATGCTTTGGCACTCGGTGCCACAGGTTTCAGTCCTGGCGGTGCCGTGGATGTTTGTAGTGGTTCGGAATCGACTTTGAACAGTAGGTCCTGGTCTAATATGATTGTAGAGCGTAGGGCTGATATCTGTATCACGTAAAAAGAAAGTAACTGCTGTCTCAAAATCTATCTGTAGGTAGACAGCATAGGCCCACGATGGGGCTGTTGCGCCAATGAAGAAGAAGAAAATTTTGTATATACATTGCAATGTGAAACTGTATTCAAAAATAAATTTGTATTTAAATTTAAAAAAATTTAATGTGCAGCTGGATTGTAACTGGGCGTGGCTGGGTTGAGATTTGAGACACAGGTCTGAGAACACACAGTTTTTTGAGCACAAACAGCACACACGTACAATTTTAGACATACAATATTTAACACATTTAAAGACATATACATAATTAAAGATTTGTGGAAGGATTCAACGAATAAGTCAAAAATAAAGATTCTCAGGTACGCATGGGATGCGAAAAATATATTTCTCCTCCGGGAGAGAGTCTATAGGCCAGCATATAAGCAGATTACGTTAAATATATTTCCTGTCGGGATGAGAGACTGTGAACTATGCGTTTCTCAACAGAAGCGTGTGATTGCAGTGTACTAAACGTTTCTCAGCTGCAGCGTTTCAAACGTTTGTGCTCTACTTCTTCTCGAGTGAGCATCTCGAGGCCTACTGACTATTTCTCCTGACCGCCGCAGGGCGCTCTTACAGTGCGTTGGAGAAAGCACTGTTACAAAAATCATTTCATGTTGAAAAAAAAAATAAGCGTTGTGAAATATTTAATTCAATTTGTCAAACGATGCGAGATTTTAACGTAGTCTTCTTTAAGTTTAATACAATTTCTGATGCAATTAAAATGATTCGATTCATGCCTGCACATAATGCAATAATTTAAGTGATCATTGAAACTAGGTCAACACTGAAGCATAATTTTTATGTAAATAGAAATTATGCAAATGATGGACTTAACAATAGCGAAGTCAGTGGACCTTTATAAATAAAACACCGTTGAAAGGCGAATTTTTAAATTTTTAGTCGTATAATTTAACTTTTTTTAAAATATATTAGAACACCTATATATTTTAATTTTCCATCGTTGTTGAAATATGATAATAAGATTTATAATAGAAATCGACGCATGAATGCTTCTTCTCAGATTTTTAGCAGATTTTTCCAAACTTTGCTGGTTCTTTAACTTTAAAACTAATCAATAAAATCCAAACCAATTAATATCTTAAAAAAAGAAGAAAGCATCAGAATGTTCTGCTTGAAGTACTGCGAAAAGCGCTCTTAACTTTTCGCGAAAAGTTTTGTTGATTCGATTCTATCACCAATAAATCAAAAACCAAGTGTGGCATATGAAATATTCATCAGGAATATTCATGATGTTGTCTTCGTCATCTTACACAGCAATTAAACTTTTCTCTCATCCTGTCTTTGCAGAGCCATAATCGGTACATATCAGTTAAACTAAAATGCAACCATCGCCTAATTGGAGTTGTCGAAAGTATTGGAAAAGGAAACATTTCGCTTGAAGTTCTCGTTTGAATGAGTTTTCCAAACATTAATGAGATGAACCGAAAGCGATCTTCAAAAATGGCGAGATGGAATCTTTTGAAAGTTTAATGATTGGAGTAATAAGCGAATAGTAAAAGTAGAATAATCTGATTGTAAAGATAATTAACTTGTTGGACAGTAGGTTTGTTTAGATTTGTTAAGATTGGATTTAAAATCGTTTGAATTGTCATTTACATTTGATTCTTTATTATTCGTAGTATTCATATTATTTAAGATTAGTTAGCTGTACTTCAAGTAAAACTCATACATCAAACCTTGTGTCTGATGTAATTGCACAAAAATATGAAAAAAAAAAATGTTTTACTCAACTGAGATCAAAATGGACATAGAAAATAAATTTTTTTTCCCTTCTTCTTCATTGCGCAGCAACCCCATGGTGGGCTAAAGCTGTAAGATTACTGGCTGATTTCGAGACAGGTGATGTTTTCTTTTTACGGGGTACGGGTGTCAGCCCTACAGTCATATTAAACCTGGACCTACGGTTTAAAATGGATCCCGAACCATTACAAACATACATGGCACAGCCGGATTCGTACCAGAAATCCGTTTCACCGATAGCCAGAGCTCTTGTCGTTCGACTATCAGGCCCCCAAATTTATCTTAATTTTGCTTAAAGTTTTCGTTTGAATGATTTTTCTAAACATTAATGAGATAAACCAAAAACGATCTTCAAAATAACGAAATGGAATCTTTTGAATGTTTAATGAATGGAATAATAAGCGAATAGTAAAAGTAGAATAATCTGATTGTAAAGATAATTAACTTGTTGGACAACAGGCTTGTTTTGATTTGTTAAGATTGGATTTAAAATAGTTTAAATTGTCATTTACTTTTAAGTTTGATTCTTTATTATTCGCAGCATTCATATTATTTATGTTTATTTAGCTGTACTTCAAGTACCACTTATTTAACTGTACTTCATACATCAAAGCTTGTGGCTGTTGTAATTGCAAAAATCTTTTTATAAAGATGTTTTACTCAACTGAGATCAAAATGGATATAGAAAATAATTTTTTTTCCTTCTTCATTGGAGTAGTAGCATATTTGGTATATTTCGGAGCTGGCATATTTCGAGACAGGAGATGTTTTTCTTTTTACCGGGTAGGGTTGTCAGAGATAAACCCAACACTTTACAGTCATATTAGACCGGGACCTACGGTTTAAAGTGGATTCCAAGCCACTAACAAACATCCATGCAACATAAAAATAATAAGTTCTTCCTTTCACAAATTTCACGACGTAACCATACTCAGAGATTTATTTAACCATTTTTTCAATGCCCCGCGATAAAGTGAGACGGACGTACCAGTAGCGGAGATCCTGTGTGGATAAATTAACCACAAAACCCTTTACGCTATAATTAATATTCAGTATCTAAAAAAAAAAAAAAAAAAATCAACAGAATTAGATTAAAAGTTTAATTTCCAATTATTGAATTAACAAGTAATATAAAATTTTTTTTTTTAAAGTTCCTACTTTTTTCACTCTATTGCAGAAAGTCCTTTATAAATAATTTTCATTCATTTTTTTAAGTTTATCTGGTGCCATCTATTGGTAGATATATGCAATTTAAATCTAAAAAAAATTACAATTAATTAATTAAATTTAATGAATGAATTAATATTTGAAAAAAATGTATTAACATCAAGTATCATCGACTACAAGTTAAAAAAAAATGTATTTGAACTTAAGTGGATGAATGAAAAGTGTTTTATGAACAATTGAAAATTTGAACAAGATATATATAGGGAGAGTGTGAGCTAATAGCAGGTATTGAAAAAAAGGAGCAATAAAATTTAAAAAGTTATTACAGCTTACAGTTCTCCAGCTGGCTGAAAGATGGTGAAGAATAAAAGCCATTGGTGCCATAAGGGATGCCTAGGGGTTTCGATGTCGGAGAATCGTTTTGCATATCATTTAACTTCTGTATCCTATATATATATATATATTCTGTAAATCTAAATAATCTGCCACTATGTTGTATATTTTTCTAACTTCATTTTAATTGAATATCGCACTAAGTAATTATGCATTGAAAATTTGAATACAAAAAAAAGGCACTGAATGGTTAAACGAAATGGATATCTTGATTAAATAAAATCTTTAATATATTTTTCTTTTTCGGTCGTTTACAATATAAAAATTTTTTAAATTTAAATTTATAAACAAACTCGTGTTTCCCACGTGTATTATATATTAAAAAAGTCTTAATTGATGCAATGGTTCTCGAGAAGTTAGAGATTTGCATGGAAAGATAAAATAAAAATGGTTGCATATTTATGCATCATATAATCTCGACATGCAATTAGAAGATTTATACGTAATTTTTTTAGACAGAGAATGTAAAAAGAAAATGCAAGAAATTATGCTATGTACAATTTCTCTTCAATACCTTACTTTTACACTAGAAACATATAATTGACATGATGGCCGAGTGGCTAGCTCTCTGGTACTAACGAGTGACTAGTCCTATGGTTGCTAAATATATTACTAATATGTTTTCATATAACGTACAACTTTATTTACATGAAACTTTTTTAAGCATAATTCTTATGTTATTTTATAAACAATTATATGCTTAATTAATTGCCTAAAAATAGTAGTCTTAAAATTATTTTTCTTTTAGGGAACTTTATGGGGACTGATGGCCAAGTGACTAGCGTTCTGGCACTCAGTGTCATAGGTTTCGGGTTTGAGTCTCGGCGGTGCGTGGATGTTTATGGTGGTTCGCAATCGATTTTAGGCCGTAGATCCCTGTCTAATATGACCGTAGAGCGTTTGGTGTAGGGTTAACAAACCTACCCTTCAAAAAAATCGATAGACTGCCATTAGACAGACGGTCTTGGCCCACCGATGTAGTGCCAGAGAAGAAGATAATTGATGAATCCAGCTGGAAGAACAGTAAAAATCTCTCAAAAATTATAATTATTGAGAATTAAAATTAATTGGAAGAATTAAATAGTTTTTCATTAAATAAATTTTATCATTTAATTATTCTGATAAAAAGCTAAAATAAAATGGTTCTTATAATTTAAATTATTATTAATTTTTGTCGTCTCTTTTACAAAAACAAATAAATATTTTAATTTAGCATAGGGGTGTGCAAACCCACGGCCCGCCTTAAACATTTTTCCGGCCAGTGATATTTATTATATTTTTACAAAATATATTTATTGTATAATGGTCAAAATAGTGAAAACCAATGTATTAAAAAAATACATTATGTGTGCATCCATATATTCAAAAATTAAATGTCGAAATTATGAGCAAAAATTAACTTTGATTTTAAAATAATATTCTTACTCAAACAAATATCGCACTAGTAAAATAAATATTTTTTAATGATTTAATTTTTTTTATTTCGTTTATATTTATGTATTTTTTATATTTCAATTTTAGTGTTCTATTTTTTTTTTTTACACTGTGCATTTAGTATCATTATTATTATATTATCTGTGTTTACACGTAAGAATAATAGTAAACACACTAATAATAACTCATTACGTTTCAATTTTTCACTCCAAAAAGTATTTTTCACTCCAAATACAGTGGGTTTAAATCTAATATAGGGATACTATATAATTTTATATGAGGTCCGCGGAGTTGCACTTCCACAGTGGCTCGCAGGATCATTTGGGCTGGCCACCCCTGGTTTTGCAGCTTATCTAATGAAAAATTTATTACTAAAAATTTTTTTATAATTCATTGCTTGTAAAAGGATGCATTTTAAAGAAACCTATTCACATAATGAGTTAAGTAAAAGAACACTTAAAATGCTCGATTTGTTTTACTATCAAAAAATTATTTAATAATAAGATTAATTATTTTGATCGATACTTTAAAAATTATTTAACTATTAGTATTTACCATTATTCACAAAAAAATTGAAATGGCTTCTTTTACCACTTAAAAAAAAATAAATAAAAAAGAAATTAATAAAAAAAAAAAAAAAAAAAAAATCAAGCTGTGAAAGTTTTAAGAATTACTTAAAACTTTTATTTAAGTATACAGTTTCAGAAGAAAAACAATCTTAATTAAGAGAGCTTAGCTTAAAAATGATAATAATAAAAAACATTAATTAAAAATATTCCTTAAATTGAATAGAACATTTTTTTTCCCTAAAAGAAAAAAATATCTTACTCACTTAACAGTTTTGCATAATCAAACGTTCTCTCAATGCAGGAAGTAGCAGGGCGATATTTTTTGCTCGCATACTTCGTGCAAAATAATTTCCCTAATAAAATAAGGGACGGAAGAAGACAGAAAAAATAAGGGATGTTATGAAGTGGGGGATCTCAAGTGATGGATCGCATCTTTAGGGATAATTGGGCCATCTCTCTTCACAGCTACACGGGACGAAAAGGGAAAGAAAATGGCGCGGAAAAGAAGAGTTAAAATCTCGCCTAAACAGTTTTGTCGCCAGGGCTCGAGTGATCGCATTGCTTATTAATAAAGAAAGAGCACTTGACTCTGGGGAAATTAGACAATGGATGAAACAGACTTTGGAGAAATTAAAAAAAAAATTTTTTTGTTTTAGATTTGTTATAAAAAAAAGAATTCTTTTCGAATTAATCAGCAAATGATATCATTGAAGCGATAAATATCTTTTGGTAAATTTAATTGCAATAAATCAAGTCGATTTAAGTAAAAATATTATCCACAAGAATGGTATGGTACTCCTATTTATACTGTACTTTAATCAGATAGATTCAAAAAGTATGACTTCGTAGGTGATGTAATGTAATTTAGGAGGGATTTTAATTGTAGTAAAAAAAATTATATTATAATTAAAATTTTCATCCTCATCCTCGTCCGAGGCGCAACAGCCCCAAAGTGGCCCAAGGCCGTCTGCCTACTGACAGATTTCCAGACAGGAGATGTTTTTTTTTTTTTTACGGGGTAGGGTTGTCAACGCTACGCAACGGTCTACAGCCTTATTAGACCAGGACCTACCGTTTAAAGTTAATTTCGAACCACTACAAACATCCATGGCGCTGCTGACACTCGAAACCAATATTTGGGGTACCGAGTGCCAGATATACTTTAATTAGCCTGATAATATTCTAAAATAAAGTGGTTCTTGTAATTCTTATTATTATTAATTTTTTTCGATACTTTTACAAAAACAAATAATAAATAGTTTAATTTAACAGTATATCTAATTAAACATTCTTTATAAAAAAGTTTTATTATTTAATCTTGTAAAAGGATATATTTTAAAGAAACCTATTCACATATTGAGTTAAGTAAAGGAACACTTAAAATACTCGATTTACTTTTAAATTATTTAATGATAGATTCATTATATTCATCGATATTTTAAAAATTATTTAACTATCATTAATTTACCATTATTAACAAAAAAAAAAAAAAAAAAAAAATTAAAATTAGTTCTTTTATAATTTTTAAACATGAAAAAGAAAAATTAAATTGTGAAAGCTATAAGAATTACTTAAAACTTTCATTTCAGTATAGATTTTCTAAAGAAAAACAATCTTAATTAAGAGACATTAGCTTGAAAATGATAATAATAAAAAATATTAATTAAAAATATTCCCTAAATTAAATAGAACATTTTTATTTGTCCAAGAAAAAATATCTTACTCACTTAATAATTTTGCATAATCAAATATTCTCTCAAAGCAGGAAGTAGCGTGACGATATTTTTGCTCGCACACTTCGTGAAAATAATTTCCCTAATAAAATAAGGGACTGAAGGGGTCAGAAAAAAATACGGGGGATGTCATGAAGAGGGGGATCTCAAGTGATGGATTGCATCTTTAGGGATAATTGGGCCATCTCCCTTGACAGCTACACGGGACGGAAAGGGAAAAAAAATGGCACAGAAAAGAAGAGTTGAAATCTCGCCAAAACAGTTTTGTCGCCAGGGCTCAAGTGATCGCATTGCTTATTAATGAATAATAAAGAAAGAGCACTTGACGCTGGGGAAATTAGACAATGGATGAAACCGGCTTTTTAGAAATTAAAAAAAATTGTTTTGTTTTAGATGTGCAATAAAAAAATTCTTTTCGAATCAGTCCGCAAACGATATCATTGAAGCGGTAAAGATCTTTTGGTAAATTTGATTGCAATAAATAAAGCAGATGGTTATGATTTAAGTAAAAATATTGTCCAGAAAAAAAGGTATAGACCACCCGCCATTAGTGTAACCAAGTCGAATCGATTTCGGCCTGATGGCCTATTGGCTGGCACTCTGGCCTTTTGTACCACAGGCTTCAGGTTCGAATCCTAGCAGTGGCATGGATGTTTGTGAGTGCTTCGGAATCCATTTTTGCCAGTAGGTCCCTGTCGAATATGACTATAGAGCGTTCTAAGTAGTGCTGACAAACCTGTGCTGTAACACAATATATCGTGTCTCGAAATCTGCCAACAGGCAGAGAAGAAGATAATTGATGAATCCAGCTGGAAGAACAGTACAAATCTCATTAAAAATTATAATTATTGTAAATAATTATGAGAATTAGATAGTTTGTCATTAAAACTTTATCATTTAATCAGCCTGATAACACTCTAAAATTAAATGCTTCTTGTAGTTCAAATTATTATTAATATTTTTCGTCACATTTACAAAAACAAATAATAAATAGTTTAATTTAACAGCATATCTAATGAAAGATTAATTACTAAAAAATTTTATTATTGAATGCATATAAAAATATATATTTTAAAGACATCTATTGACGTAATAAGTAAAAGAACACTTAAAATACTCGATTTACTTTTAAATTATTTAATAATAGATTAATTATTTTGATCGATGCTTTTAAAATTATTTAACTATCAGTAATTTACCCTTATTAACAAAAAAAGAAAAAAAAATTTAAATGACTTCTTTTAATAATTTTTAATACATAAAAAAAAAAGAAAAGTTAAATTGCGAAAGTTTTAAGAATTACTTAAAACTTTCATTTCAGTATAGATTTTCTGAAGAAAAACAATCTTAATTAAGAGAGCTTAGCTTGAAAATGATAATAATAAAAAAACATTAATTAGAAATATTCCCTAAATTGAATAGAACATTTTTTTCCAACAAGAAAAAATATCTTATCCACTTAAAAACTTGGCATAATCAACTATCCTCTCAAAGCAGGAAGTAGCAGAGCTATATCTTTGCTTGCGTACTTCGTGAAAATAATTTCTCTAATAAAATAAGGGACGGAAGGAAACAGAAAAAATAAGGGATGATATGAAGTGGGAGATCTCAAGTGATGGATCGCATCTTTAGGGATAATTGGGCCATCTCTCTTGACAGCTACGCGGGACGGAAAGGGGGAAAAAATGACTCATAAAAAAAAAGAGTTGAAATCTCGCCAAAACAGTTCTGTCGCCAGGGCTCGAGTGATTGCGTTGCTTATTAATGAATAATAAAGAAAGAGCACTTGACGCTGGTGAAATTAGCCAAACAGTCTTTGGAGAAATTTAAAAAAAAATGTTTTGTTTTAGACGTGCATTAAAAAAATTTCTTTTCGAATCAATTAGCAAACGATATCATAGAAGAAATAAACATTTTTTGCTAAATTTGATTGCAATAAATCAAGTTTATCTAAGTAAAAATACTATCCAGAAAAATGGTATAGTCCTCCCATCTATAAGTCAGACAAAAAGTATGACTTCATTGGGGAGGTAATGCAATTTAGAAGGGATTTTAAATTGCAGTAATAAGAATTTAAATTTTTGATAATAAAAAATTTCATCGTCATCATCATCATCATCAGCGACGGAACAGCCCCATGGTAGCCCCAGGCCTTCTGCTTGCTGGCAGATTTTTAGACAAGGGATGTTTTCTTTTTACGGGGAAGTGTTGTCAGCGCTAAGCCCAACGTTCTACGGCCATATTAGTGCAGGACCTACTGTTTAAAGTGGATTCCGAACCGCTACAAACATCCATGGCAACGCCGGGACTCGAACCCTAAAGTTGGATTATCGAGCGTGATTTAATTAGCCTGATAAAACTCTAAAATAAAGTGGTTCTTATAATTCATATTATTAATAATTTTTTTGAAACTTTTTTAAAAATTAATAATAAATAATTCAATTTAACAGCATATCTAACGAATCAATCATTACTAAAACGTTTTATCGTAATGCATGTAAAAAGGTATATTTTAAAGGAATCTATTCACATAATGAGTTAAGTAAAATAATACTTAAAATACTCGATTTACTTTTAAATGATTGAATGACAGATTAATTATTTTGGACGAAACTTTAAAAATTATTTTAACTATCAGTAATTTACCATTATTAACAAAAAAAAAAAAATTTAAATAACTTCTTTTATAATTTTTTTTAATACATATTATTTTATAATTTTTTGTATACTTTAATTTTATCATTTTAAATACACAAAAAAGAAAAAAAAATTGTTGGGTGAAAGTTTTAAAAATTACTTAAAACTTTCATTTTAGTGTATAGTGAAAAACAATCTTAATTAAGAGAGCTTAACTTGAAAATCATAATAATCAAAAAAATATTAATTAAAAATATTCCCTAAATTGAATAGAACAATTTTTTCCCTAAAAGAAAAAATATCTTACTCACTTAATTATTTTGCATAATCAAATATTTTATCAATGCAGGAAGTAGCGGGGCGATATTTTTTTGCTCGCACACTTCGTGAAAAGAATTTCCCAAATAAAATAAGGGACTGAAGGAGACAGAAAAAATAAGGGATGTTATGAAGTGGGGGAACTCAAGTGATGGATCGCATCTTTAGGGATAATTGGGCCATCTCTCTTGACAGCTACACGGGACGGGAAGGGAAAAAAATGGCGCAGAAAAGAAGAGTTAAGATCTCGCCAAAACCGTTTTGTCGCCAGGGCTCGAGTGATCGCATTGCTTATTAATGAATAATAAAGAAACAGTAATTGACGCTTTGGAAATTAGCCAATGGATGGAGCGGTCTTTGGAGAAATTAAAGAAAAATTTGTTGTTTTATATGTGCAATAAAAGAAAAATTCTTTTCGAATCAGTCAGCAAACGATATCAACGAAGTGATAAATATCTTTTGGTAAATTGGCATGATTTAATTCAAGCCGTTGTTTTTGATTTAATTAAAAATAATATCCAGAAGAATGGTATGGGCCACCAACCGTTAGTGTAACCACGTCGAACAGATTTAAAAAGTATAGCGGCCTGATGGTCAATTGGCCAGCACTCCGGCCTTTGGTACCACAGGCATCAGGTTCGAATCCTGGCAGTGGCATGGATGTTTGTGAGTGGTTTGGAATCCACTTTAGACCATAGGTCCGGCTTAATGTGAGTGTAGTGCGTTCCGCGTAGTGTTAACAACCCTACACTGTAAAAAAATATCTTCTGTCTCGAAGTCTGCCAATAGACACATGGTCTTTGTCCATAATGAGGCTGTTACGGCAGAGAAGAAGATAACTGATGAGTCCAGCTTGTAGAATAGTATAAATCTCTTCAGAAATGATAATTATTGTAAACAATTATGAGAATTAGATAGTTTGTCATTAAAATTTTATCATTTAATTAGTCTGATAACACTCTGAAATTAAGTGCTTCTTGTAGTTCAAATTATTACTAATTCTTTTCGCCCCATTTACAAAAACAAATACGAGTTTAATTTAACAGTATATGTAATGAAACATTTATTAAAACATTTTATTACTGAATGCATATAAAAAGATATTTAAAGAAACCTATTCACATACTGAGTTATGTAAAAGAACACTTAAAATACTAAATTTTCTTTTAAATTATTCATTGATAATTTAACTATTTTGATCGATACTTTAAAAATTACTTTAACTATCAGTAATTTACCATTATTAACAAGAAAGAATTTGAAATGACTGTTTTATAATTTTTAATACCCAAAAAAGTAAAATTAAATTGTAAGTGAAAATTTTAAGAATTACTTAAAACTTTTATTTCAGTTAAAAAAAAAAAAAATCAATCTTAATTGAGATATCTTAGCTAGAAAATGATAATATTAAAAAAATATTAATTAAAAATATTCCCTAAATTGAATAGAAATTTTTTTTCCCTAAGAAAAAAAAATATCTTATTCATTTAATAATTTTGCATAATCAAATATTCTCTCAATGTAGAAAGTAGCGGGGCGATATTTTTTTGCTCGCACACTTCGTGAAAATAATTTCCTTAATAAAATAAGGGACGGAAGGAGACAGAAAAAAAATAAGGGATGTTATGAAGTGGAGGATCTCAAGTGATGGATCGCATCTTTAAGGATAATTCGGCCGTCTCTCTTGACAGCTACACGGGACGGAAAGGGAAAAAAAATGGCGAAAAGAAGAGTTGAAATCTCGCCAAAACAGTATTGTCGCCAGGGCTCGAGTGATCGCATTGCTTATTAATGAATAATAAAGAAAGAGCACTTGACGCTGGGGAAATTAGCACAATGGATGAAACAGTTTTTGGAGAAATTAAAAAAAAATGTTTTGTTTTAGATGTGCAATAAAAGAAAAGAATTCTTTTCGAATCAGTCAGCAAACGATATCATTGAAGCGATAAATATCTCTTGGTAAATGTGATTGCAATAAATCAAGTTGATTTAATTAAAAATATTACCCAGAAGAATGGTATTGTCGTCCCATGTGTATTGTACCTAAGTCAGATAGATTCAAAAAGTATGAATTCGTAGGGGTAGTAATGTAATTAAGAAGGAATTTAAATTTCATCATTATCATCGTCATCATCATCAGTGGCCCAACAGTCCCATGGTAGTCCAAGGCCGTCTGCTTACTGGCAGATTTCTAGACAGGATCTACTTTTTTTTTACGGGATAGTGTTGTCAGCTCTACGCTGTACGCTCTACAGCCATATTAGACCGGGACCTACGGTTTAAAATGGATTCCGAACCACTACAAACATCCATGCAACGCCGGGACTCGAAACCGAAAGTTGGGGTACCGAAAGCTAGATATCCTTTAATTAGCCTGATAACACTCTAAAATAAAGTGGTTTTTGTAATTGAAATTATTACTAATTTTTTTCGCCACATTTACAAAAACAAATAATAAATATTTTAATTTAACAGTATATATAACGAAACAATCATTACTAAAAGTTTTTATTACAGAATTCATGTAAAAGAATGTATTTTAAGAAACTTATTCACATATTGCGTTATGTAAAAGAACACTTAAAATATTTGATTTACTTTTAAATTATTTAATGATAGATTAATTATTTTGATCGTTACTTTAAAAAATATTTAACTATCAATAATTTACCATTATTAAAAAAATTCGAAAGAGATCTTTTATAATTTAAAAAAAAAAAAAAAAGGTAAATGAAAAAGAAATTAATAAAAAAGAAAAATTAAATTGTGAAAGTTTAAGAATTACTTCAAACTTTCATTTCAGTGTATTGTTTCCGAAGAAAAACAATCTTAATTAAGAGAGCTTAGCTTGAAAATGATAACAATAATAAAAAAATTATAATTAAAAATATTCCCTAAATTGAACGGACCTTTTTTTCCCCAAGAAAAAATATCTTACTCACTTAATAATTTTGCATAATCAAATATTCTCTCAATGCAGGAAGTAGCGGGGCGATATTTTTGCTGGCATACTTCGCGAAAATAATTTCCCTAATAAAATAAGGGACGGAAGGAGACAGAAAAAATAAGGAATGTTATGAAGTGGGGGATCTCAAGTTATGGATTGCATCTTTAGGGGTAATTGGGCCATCTCCCTTGACAGCTACACTGAACGGAAAGGGGAAAAAAAATGGCGCGGAAAAGAAGAGTTGAAATCTCGCCAAAACAGTTTTGTCGCCAGGGCTCGAGTGATCGTTTTGCTTATTAATGAATAATAAAGAAAGAGCACTTGACGCTGGGGAAATTAGCCGATGGATGGAATAGTCTTTATAGAAATTTAAAAAAAATTGTTTTGTTTTACATCTGTTATAAAAAAAAGGATTCTTTTCGAATCAGTCAGCAAATGATATCATTGAAGCGATGAATATATTTTGGTAAATTAGAATGAAATAACTCAAACAGATAGTTATGATTGAAGAAAAATTATTATCTAGAATACGGGTGGTCAACTCGCTGCCCGCCTTGAATATTTTTCCGACCCATGATATTTATCACACTTTTACAAAATATATTTATTTTATAATGGTCAAAGTAGTGAAAACCAATGTATTAAAAAATACATTATGTGTGCATCCATATATTGAAAAGTTTACTGTCGAAATTATGGAATAACATTAACTTTGATTATAAAATAATATTTTCATAAATATATTTCAAACATTGCCTGTTTTATTTACGAGTTTACTGTTAGGAGTTCGCAGAATAATTGAATGATATTTTGCGCATCTTGAAACATATTTTCCACTTCATAACATCTATGTTTCACTTTAATTGACCTCAGTGACATCAGTGACCATCCCTAGATACGCACAGTTGATTGTTGAAAGGAGAGCCAACCAGACTCTTAGTTGAAATTGTTCGCACTTTTGATTCATCTTACACCTGAGAATCGTTTTTTTCGACAATGAAATTGACCCAACACAAAACACACTCAAACATAACGCACACTAACCTGCAACACCCATTACGATGTGCAGACACCCAAGTTGCGATCGATTTGCAAAAGTTAAATAAAAGAGGGGAGAAACAAATATCACACTAGTAAAATAAATATTTTTTAATGATTTCATTTTTCTTACTTCATTTATATTTATATATTTTTAATATTTCATTTTTAGTGTTATATATTTCTTTACAACGTGCGTTTAGTATCATTATTATTATATTATCTATGTTTACATGTAAGAATAATAGTAAACACAAAACTAATAACTCATTTTGGTTCAATGTTTCACTCCAAAAATGTCTATAGTGGGTTTAAATCTAATTTGGGGATATATAATTTTATATGCATCCCGCGAAGTTGTGATGCGTTTCCAAAGTGGCCCACAAGATCATTTGGGTTGGGCCACCTCTGTTCTAGAATCTATCTGATTTAGGTACAATATAGATTGGAGGACCATACCATTCTTCTGGATAATATTTTTACTTAAATAAACTCAATTTATAGCAATCAAATTTACGAAAAGTTATTTATCGCTTCAATGATATCGTTTGCTGATTAATTCGAAAAGAACTCTTTTTTTATAACAAATCTAAAACAAAACAATTTTTTTTTTTAAATTTCTCCAAAGACAGTTTCATCCATTCGCTAATTTCCCCAACGGCAAGTGCTCTTTCTTTATTAATCATTAATAAGCAATGCGATAACTCGAGCCCTGGCGACAAAATTGTTTAGGAGAGATTTTAATTCTTTTCTGCGCCATTTTTTCTCTCTTTTCGTCCCGTGTAGCTGTCAAGAGAGATGGCCCAATTATCCATAAAGATGCAATCCATCACTTGAGATCCCCCACTTCGTAATATCACTTATTTTTTTTCTGTCTCCTTCTGTCCCTTATTTTATTAGGGAAATTATCTTCACGAAGTATGCAGGCAAAAATATCGCCCCGCTACTTCTCTGAATTGAGAGAATATTTGATTATGCAAAATTATTAAGTGAATATGATATTTTTTCTTGGGGAAAAAAGTGTTCTATTCAATTTAGGGAATATTTTTAATTAATATTTTTTATTTTTGTCATTTTCAAGCTAAACTCTCTTAATTAAGATTGTTTTTCTTTGGAAACTATACACTGAAATGAAAGTTTTAAGTAATTCTTAAAACTTTCACTTAACAATTTAAATTTTCTTTTTTATATATTAAAAATTTTAAAAGAAGTCATTTTAATTTTTCTTTTGTTAATAATGGTAAATTACTGATAGTTAAATGATTTTAAGAGTATTGTTCAAAATAATTAATCTATTATTAAATAATCTAAAAGTAAATCGAATATTTAATTGTTCTTTTACTTAACTCATTATGTGAATAGGTTTCTTTAAAATATAAAAATTAATATATCTTAAATTAATTTATCTTAAAAATAGTTACATCTTAAAATTTTCAGAATTTATTTTTTCTTTTTTCAATTCCTTCTAATAGCTCACACTCTCCCTATATATATCTTGTTCAAATTGTCAATCGTTCATAAAATACTTTTTATTCATCCACTCAAGTTCAAATACATTTTTTTTGAACTTGTAGTGTATGTTAACACAGTTTTTCAAATATTAATTCAGTAATTAAATTTAGTTTATTAATTTTAGTTTTTTTAAGATTTAAGTTGCATATATCTACCAATTGATGGCGCCAGATAAGTTTAAAAAATGAATGAAAATTATTTATAATGGATTTTCTGCGATAGAGTGAAAAAAAGTAGGATTTGACTTAAAATTTTTTTTTTAATATTACTTGTTATGTTTAAAAATTATAAAAGATGTCATTTCAATTTTTTTGTTAATAATGATAAATTACTGATAGTTTAATAATTTTAAAAGTATCGAACAAAATAATTAATCTATCATTAAATAATTTTAAACTAAATTGAATATTTTAAGTATTTTTTTACTTAATTCAATATGCGAATTGATTTCTTTAAAATATATCCTTTTACATGCATTAAGATAAAACTTTTTAGTAATGAATGTTTTCGTCAAAAATGAAACCCATATCGTTCCACAACCACCGAATTCACACCGTGCAACTTCCGGCTGTTCCCTAAACTCGAAAGATCACTCCGGGGATACCGTTTTGAGTTTATTAAAGACATTCAAAGTGAATCGGGGCGAGCTTTGTAGGCCATCCCTACTGATGACTTTTTAGCATGTATTGAGGATTGGAAAAAAAAAGTTGCCATAAGTGCATTGTGTCCATTGTTCCTACTTTTTTCCCTCTATATTACAGAAAGTCCTTTATAAATAATTTTCATTCAATTTTTTAAGTTTATCAGGCGCCATCTATTGGTAGATACATGGAACTTAAATCTAAAAAAAAAACACTAAAATTAATTAATTAAATTTTATTACTGAATTAATATTTGAAAAAAACTGTATTAACATCCAGTGCCATCCACTACAAGTTCAAAAAAATGCATTTGAACTCGAGTGGATGAATGAAAAGTATTTTATGAACGATTGAAAATTTGAACAAGATATATATAGGGAGAGTGTGAGCTAATAGAAGGAATTGAAAAAATGGTCTTATTTTTTGGGCACAGTAGTAAGTTGGAAATCTGAGATTTGATGGTGATATCTGTACATTCTTAAAGCAAACTTTAAAATAAAATTTAATTTAAATTTGCCAAATTGGATTCTCTATGTAGTTATACAACAATAATCACTTAAATATTTTATTGTATTACAAAGTTTTATATTTTTCTTGTATCATCGTGCTAAAATCCTACTGTTAGCATTTTAATATTTGTAAAAAAATTGGACATACATTTAAACATTGAACAAGATTTACTGTTGAATTTACGGTTTTCCAATTCCAATTAAATAGAAAAAAGGATTTGTAATTTAAACATTCAAAATATTGTTTCTAAATAAACTTTTTATTGATACATTTTTTATTTATTTATTAATCTTAAGATTTCTGAAAATTCCTTTATCAATATACTGTTATAATTCTTGATTTTCAGCAAAACAATTAAAAAATGTATTTATAATTTTGTTTTGTTTTTAATTTTCAATAAGTAAAATGCAATCTCTTTGATTATAAAATTATTGTTGATCTAATTCCTGCAAAGCTGGAAAAATTAATATTATCAATAAATTAATGTAAGTTTAATTATAGGAGAATAGAAAAGACAATTCATAAAAAAAAATGTCGTAAGCTGAAAATTATTCGAATTTCGAAAAAGAGCATTACAGAAATCTAAGCCAGTCATTAAAAAAACTAGTTATCAAATTTCATAAATTTTTTTTTTGTTCGAAAAGAAGTAGAATCTTTCAAAATATTTGTAAAATACTGCTAAAAATAAATAGAAAAATTAAGATAATGAAATGGGTAATTCTATTGATGTTTATTATTTTTTATTAGCTTCCCCAAAAAGAAAATATTAAGATATGTTAAAATGATATATGATTATATTTTATTACTTAAATTCGATTTTCTTTTTAAAAACAAATCGCGAATTAAAAAAAGTGATTGATAAATATGATAAATTGGAAAATAATTTCTTTTAATGTATCAATTTTCGGGAATTATTTTCAGTGTAGCCATTAATTAAAAAATATTTTGCCGTAAATCAAATACAGGAAGCATCAGTTTTTGCACTACATTTAAGAGAAATAAAAATTTTAATTATTAGGGAATGTTTTTATGGAACACATCCCGTTTTGCCATTCAATTCATTTGACTTTAAATTGGCTTTTTAAATAACAGAAGTAAAAATATAATTGAAAGGAAAATATTCTTAAATTTTTTTTGCAATTAATTAAGCAATCGTTACTGGATATTTCATTTCACAAAGAAGTTTTTTTTTTTAAATATGACCACATTGATACATTTTTTTATGTTTCAAATTGGTTGAAATTGTTAATCTTTTATGGAAAATCTTTTCTGAGTTAAAATATAATGCATTTAAAATGGAAATTAAAATCCAAAATAAGCAGACTTAATACTAGCGTTAATGAAAAAAAGTATTTACTACTGGGTTCAAATGTAAGACCAATTTCAATTTGAAATTCCCGGGTCTTATGGAATTTCAATTTGTTTTCTTTTTTAGCTTGCTGGCACTGTACTTGACATCTGTGTGAAATTTGACATCAAAATATTCATTAGTGTTTGTGTTACGCTTGGCTTTGCGAGACGCCCCAACTGATTCCGACGACTTTTGAAACGTCTGAATGAATTGAGCAAAGAACTTGCATTCAATTTTGTTTGCGGAAACGTATAGAATGTTGCAGAATTCATTCGTTGAGCATTCCTGTATCGGAAAGAAATGTTTAGAAGTGGTATAAACAGCTCGAAGAAGGCAGAGAACGTGTTGGAGATGAAGAGCCCTCTGGTCGACCATTCACTTCAACCGACGAAGATCACGTCCAAAAAAATAAAGATTTGGCTCTTGCAAATATTTACAATTAGAGATCTTGCTGATGATGTTGAAATTTCAAAAGGATCGGTCCATTCCAGTTTGGGCCTGAAACGCGTCCAATCTCGATTGGTACCGAAAACACTGAATGCGCCAGCACACACTGCATTGATTCTTTGTGCCGTTCCGCCAAAAATGAAACCGATATCGTTCCATAACCACCGTATTCACACCGTGCGACTTCTGGCTATTCTCTAAACTGGAAAGTTCACTCCGGAGACACCGTTTTGAGTCTATTGAAGAGATTCAACGTGAATCGGCGCGTGCTTTGAAGGCCATCCCTGCCGATCACTTTTTAGCATGCATTGAGAATTGGAAAAAAAGTCGGCATAAGTGCATTGGGTCCGGAGGGGATTACTTTGAAGGCGGTGAAATAAGTTTGGAAGAATAAATAAAGAATTTTCGAACAAAAAATTGGTCTTACTTTTTGTGTACAGTAGTAGTATAAAAAAAAAATGTTACTTAGAAAAATTTAAATTATATCTTGCTTCGGTATCTTATAGTTTAGTTGCTCTTTCATCAGGTGCAAAAGTTGGTTTGCTTTTTCTGAGAAACCTGTAATGGTAAATTCTTCCATGCCATGAAGGAAAAACCATTAATAATTCACGCTGCCAGTATAATTTGCAAGGAAACAAAGTAAAAAAAATCGATAATTTTCTAAATAAAAGCTGAAATGTTCTCTGGTTTCATTCTATGAACCCATCAATCATTTAAATGACGATACCCAAAGTCAATTTAATTTATGCACATTTTTAACTTAAATAAATTATAAAATTTTTATAATGTAAAGTTTATTTGTAATGCAAGTATGAATCAATGTAAGCGATAAATATAAAATGTTGGAGTAAACAATTGATTAAACACGATTAACGTTTGGATTAAGCAATTATCTATAAAATTTAATTATCTTTTTCGTTTTTATCTTTATTTTTTTTGTAAATTATACAAAATATTGCAAAGAAAATCAAAATTAAGTAATTTCTGATTTTTTAAAGTGTGCCAATAAATTACACTGTGAACTAAATGTTAAAAATGCTGCTGCTGCGTCAAATTTTCAGTGTGCTGTAATTCGGGACGAATACCCAATGAGTAATCTATTCATGGGTGGAGGGAAAGGCGTAACTAGTTTTAATGAAGCGCTCATAAGACTTGGCTTCGTGCCGCTAAAGGAGTGCAGTGCCTTCCGAGAGGACTTATTGGGGGGAACTACTTCACATTTGTGTATCGTTTTATTTTTTATTTCCAATGGCAGATTATGAACAGTTACAGCAAAAAAGGAACAACAAAAAAAAAAAACATACAACAACAACAAAACGTGCTGAAACTGAGTTCATTCATCTAACAATAATGCCAAGTTAGTCACTAAAAATTAGCCACTAAAAAGTGTTGCCGCGGGGAGGCAGATCTGCCCCCATTTGCGTATCGTGTGGGATCAAATCCGGAAATCTCCCACTAGGCAGGCAAGATGAACCACCCTTGAGTAACCTACTCATAAGTGGAGGAAAAGAAGAATCATGGTGTGATGGAGCACCCGTAGGTAGAAGTCTGATTTGGCTCTGTATCACTGAACAAGGAGGGATGTTTTGTGGAAGGACATTTAGAGATAGCTACCTTTCTTTGAGTATCATATAGGAGAAAACCTGGAAAACTCCAACCAGGTAGCCTGACTCACGAGACAAGATGTTCAACATCACAAACGCCATCGAGTCTCTCTGTCTTTTGAAACTAAGAAGACTGTGAAGACTGTGAAAGATAAAATATAAAATACAATAAAAATAAAAAATAAATTTGGAATTGCTTTAGTTCTGTCTAATGATTAAAGTCATGCTAAGCAATATGATCCGCTATTATAAAAAAATAACACTCAATAACAGTATATATAAAATAGAAATACATTTTTTTGTGTCAGAAATTAGTACTGAAAATTTTTACATAAACTACTGCAATTTTTTTTTTTTTGTATTAAAACTTGCTAGTAAATAAAATGTCTCCCACTCTACATATCTCCTCGGCAAATGTCTACTCTTTATAAATGTATGTATAACATTACAACAAACGCTTAAAAACTGTTGTTGTTGTGACTAATCCTCAGTGTCCGGCAGCGCGGGACGGATACCCCCCGAATAGTCTACTCATGGATGGAGGGAAAAGGGCAGCTTCTATTGTGAGAGAGCACCCGTATGGCTCCGAGTCGCTGAAGAAATAGGGAAGTGCCTTCTGGTAGGACTTTTAGGGGGAACTACCCAGCATTTGCTTATCGTATGGGAGAAAACCTGACAGAAACAGAGTCTATACACTGAATTTCAGCCCTAATGCTTAACAGCGACGCATGTTGCCACTGAGCCAAGAGTCGGGCTAAAAATAAAATTAGAATTGCTATATTTCAGTCTAATGTTTAAAGTTACGTTAAGGAATACGATTCCCTGTTATTTAAAATAACACTCAATAATACGTAAATATAATATATAAATTCTTAGACACAATAAGAGGTTTATCTTTCTTAAATTTTTTTTTTTTCTTCTTAAAGTAAATATATTTTCTAAGATATGCCGTATGCTAACGCTCCTTCGAAATCTCCTTTCACCCAGACTGCTTGATTTTTACTTCATAGGTAATCCATAAATATAGAGACTACATTTGTTTACGTATAAAAACAATCTACGGAATGAAATTGGAGCTACTTGAAACGAGATTTTCAAAAGTTCTTCCTATATTTCGTCATAGCATTTCAAAAAATCTGATTGATATATATTTTTTTTAAATTCAAATGCTACTTTCCTAAAGCTACATGTTGTGATTTTTCATGAAAATATTTGCGAAAATCACTATATTTGTATTATTTGTATACACTATACCCAGACATATATTTTCGAATATTACCTTTTTTTATCACTGTTATGTATAGCATGTTTATTAGATTTCTTTAATGCAGACTCAATAGGGATGGTAATACTAAAAATGTATTAAATGTTTTGTGAATTTATTTATTGTTTATTTATTTATACAATACTGACTACACAAATAAACGTAAATTTATTAATTTTTTGTTACTAATTTTTACTGTCCGTAATTTATTTGGGTTTTTGCATGTTAAAATATATGAACCTAAAGAGGCCTGATTTATAGTTCATTTAGTTAACGAATTGAAGAAGCTCAATTTGAAAATCAAAACAAACAAACAAAGCCTAATTGGAATACTCGATTCAAATGATCCTTTTTCCTGGGATGCGTAAGATACATCCATAGGCCAGAAAGTTCTTGCGTTGTCTTCGTGGAGCAGAGTGCAACTGCCAGGATGCCCCTTTTAAGAAAATGGGAGTGAATGTGAAGTCATTGTAAATTCCATTACGGGCAATAGACCTTTCTATAAATGACCATATTGGCCTGGGTAACGCTGAATCTCCCGTTTCTATTAGGATGGAAGACAAGACCTGGCATTTGCAACATGTTAAAGAAAAGTAGGAAAGCATATTTTTTATTTTATGGGACAAAAACTCAATCTGATATTTTTATTATATATATATATATGCAGAGATAGAGAAATTTTATTTAGTAGCAAGATTTAATAATAAAAAAAATTACCACGGTTTACATCAGTTTTTAGGTGTTTGTCGTAGTGTTATATATATATATATATATATATATATATATATTTAACAATACGACAAACACGTAAAAACTGATGTTGTTGTGACTAACCCTCAGTGTCAGGCAGTGTGGGACGGACGTCTCATGAGTAGACTACTCGTGGATGGAGAAGGAAGAGGCAGCCTCTGTTATGATGGAACACCCGTAGGTAGAAGTCTGACTCGGCTCCGTGTCACTGAAGAAGGAGAGCAGTGCCTTCCAGGAAGACTTTTAGGGATAAGTATCCCGCATTTGCGTATCGTATGGGAGAAAACCCGGAAAACTCAAACCAGGTAGTTTAACTAAGGAGACAAGATGCTGAACACCACAAACGCCATCGAAGCTTGTTTTTTAATTCCTTCTATTAGCTCACATTCTCCCTATATATATCTTGTTCAAATTTTCAATCGTTCATAAAATACATTTTATTCATCCACACAAGTTGAAATACATTTTTTTTAACTTGTAGTGGATGTCACTGGATGTGAATACAGTTTTTTCAAATATTAATTCAGTAATTAAATTTAATTAATCAAGTTTAGTTTTTTTTTAGATTTAAGTTGCCTATATCTACCAATAGATGGCGCCAGATAAACTTAAAAATATGAATGAAAATTATTTATATAGGACTTTCTGCAATAGAGTGAAAAAAAAGTAGGAATTGAATTAAAATTTTTTATTTTTTATTCAACTTGTTTTAAACAGTGTTCACAACATTGCTGCTGGCGGACTGAACTTCAGCCCCACTGCTCACCAGCGGCGCATGTTGCCACTGAGCCATGAGTCGAGCACTTAAAAAGTACAATACTTAGAAGCTTAGTTGTTTCTGCTCTGAATTTAATATTTGGCTCCAAAAGTTCATTGTCAAAATTATGAAAGTCTTTTAAAATTAATTTTTAATTAAATAAAACAAACTTATTTTTTATTGCCATACGATTTTCCGCACGCCCTATGGCACCAGCGCCATTTGTTTAGTACAGTAAAAAACTAAAAAAGTCAATTCCTACTTTTTTTCACTATATTGTAGAAAGTCCTTTATAAATAATTTTCATTCATTCTTTTTAAATTTATCTGGCGCCATCTGTTGTTAGATATATACAACTTAAATCTAAAAAAAACTAAAATGAATTAATTAAATTTAATTAATGAATTAATATTTGAAAAAACTGTATTCACATCAAGTGTTGTCCACTACAAGTTCAAAAAAAAAAAAAATGTATTTGAACTCGAGTGGAGGAGTAAAAAGTATTTTATGACCGATTGAAAATTTGAACAAGATATATATAGGGAGAGTGTGAGCTAATAGAAGGAATTGAAAAACAGATTAAAAGTGAAAAAAAAATTATAAGGACTAGGGAAATTATTAAATAAGAATAATTACTTTATTTAATTGATTTGTATTATTGCTAGCATTTAGTATTTTATTAATGCTTGTTTTATTTTCTATCACCGGGCTATACAGGATCCTATCAACTAGTCACATAATAGATATGCACTTAATTTAAAATTATGTGAAGTAATTATCTAAAGAATTTTTACTCCTATCGCTTGATGGTATCCAATATCAATCGGTCGATAATTTTCCCAATTGACGTATAAAAAAATTGCTATCAAACCTAACATTAATCTGCAAAACTGCTGCAATAATCTGGTCTAATGACTTGAGAAATCATTTCCTGTTGGATGTTTCACCGTGCACTTGGGTATTTAGTCACAAAGTTCTACTAATGGGACCCTACCTGGTTTACTAATCACCTAAATCCCATACACCGGGGAGTCAATGTATAGGAACACCCACTTAGGAATGAAAACAGTTGTTCAACAGAACAGTTCACGGGGCTCATTATAAACATGGTAATTTCTGTAAGTGCGCGTGAATATGTAGGTTTGTGTTCAATGATTTGGAACGTAAACAATCACATGGAGAGCAATTGAACAGTGATAAGTGATTGTTAAAGTGCAAGAAAAAAAAAAAGCATATCATTGATATTCAAATTTCCTACCTGATTAAAATGAGTCGAATTGTTTAAAATCAATTCAATTTAATATTAATATTTAAGTGATTTAATATTGAATAAATTAAAATTATTTTAAATAAAAAAAAACTGTAAATTTTTATGCTATAATCTTTAAGCCGAAGTAAAAAACTTAGCCATCATTTTAAACCAGCATCAAGAAAGTACCAACACCAGAAAACTTAAACCAGCATCAATTGTCTAAATACAGGTTGAGCATAAAGTTAAGTCCTAACCTAATTATAAAAATGTATTGTGTAATATTATATTAAAATTTATTTATGGCATATGTTTGTTTGCAGAGCGTTGAGAGTAAGGCTGATAACCCTGCTTCGTAAAAAGAAAACATCTCCTGTCTAGAAATCTGCCAGTAGAGAGACGGCCTTGCCCCATCATGGGGCTGTTGCACCATTGAAGAAGAAGAATAGAAGAAATATGTTTGTTGATACATTATAAGTACTATTATGAAGTTTTTATTAGGATCACATACTACAGCAGACTTCAATGTATATTTCTAAGTCCCTCCCCTCTCCAAAGCGGTACTCGCCAAGTGTTCTTTAACATGTCGTCCTAACAGCACATACATCATGTTTTAGACTAACTTTCAATTTTTAAACGTCAGCAATTAGCGAGGTAAATATCTGTCCTTGATATATATAGTAGGCCTAAAAGAAAAAAAAATGGAATAATATCAAGAGAGCATGGTGTTGATCTATTCTTTCCAATCTACCTGACTGTAAATTTATCGTTCTTGGAACTCATGAAAAAAAAGGAACCTTAATTAGAAGGTGCTTCATAATCCGCAGTTGAAATTCTTAAAACTGAGGTGAAACGAACAGTTGCAATAATTCAATGGATTTTTTTTTTCCTTGTGAAGAAATTAAAAATTTTAAATCTTATTAATTCAGAGATAATTTTGATTTTGTATTTATTCAAAAACATTTACCCCCCTTATTCATTTATTTAGGATACGTTAATTTATATTTGTGGAAATTACGTTGTATAATTTCCCTATGCTTTTGAATCTGTCCACTCTTCTCAAGGAGTTCGCACACGTCAGTATGAGAACTACTGTCTTTTAATCTAGTCGGTTTATTTAAATTAACTTGATGCTTACTTGATGATGGCTTAAATGGACAACATGTTTCAGAATCATGTCTACTGCAATCTTGGTGCAAATACTCATGCGCATTATCTGTTTTCCCATGCTAATCTCCAATTATTACCACATAAATGTATTTTAATCTTCGTGTAATATTTGATCTCAGTAGCTTATTTTAATCCCTTCACGAAACGTTAGCCCTTCTATTAATAAAAAAATTTTTTTATCTTATAACAAAAGTAACAATTAATAATTTAAAAAAGTAAATTATTATTAATAATAATTTAAATTAGCAGTTAAAATAAATTATTAATGATAATTAATTTGAAAAAGCAAAATTTTGTCTCCTACGCCACCCTGGCCACCAATTAGACAATTCCTTACGTTTGCCCAAATCATGAAAACATAAAATGTGCAAATAAAAAAAATAATAATAAATTACTAAAATAATAATTAAAAATTAAAAAAAAAAAACTTAATTATTAATAATTTAAAAATAATAATTAATATTTAAAAAAATAAAAAATAATAATTTAAATTAATAATTAAAATAAATTAATAGTAATAATTGATTTTGCTGCCTACTTCATCCCGGCCTCGAATTGGACAATTTACTATGTTTGCACAATTCGAGAAAAAATTAAAATGCGTTAATAAAAAAATAATTATAAAATAAAAAATAATAATAATTAATTTAAATTAATATTTTAAATAAATTATTAATAATAATTAATTAAAAAAATAAAATTTTGTCCTCTACGTCACCTGGACACGAATTGGACAATTCACTATATTTGTCCAATTTGTGAAAAAAACAAAATGTGTCAATAAAAAATTAAAATAATAATTAATAATTTCAAAAATAAAGTATAATAATTAATAATTTTAATTAAAAAAATAAAATTTTAAATTAAAATAATAAAATAAATTTAAAAAATAAAATTTTGTTGCTTTACTGCTTACCCTGACCAAAATTGGACAATTCACTACGTTTGTCCTGTTCGTGTAAAGAACTGATATGTTTTAAATGCATAGTACTCTTCTTTGATAGTTAATATATTAAATTTCAACAACTACTTTTATGCATTTATTTTCATTAACTTAAAAGTTTTTGACATTTGAGATGTTTAAAAAATATTTTAAAGAAACGAAAAGTTACTGATAATCAATAACTTCTATACCTAATTAATTTTTTTCGACTTTTGTTTAGTTTTTAAATACAAAAACTAACTTTGTTATTGATAAGTCATTAAGCCATAATAATAAAAAAATATTGACTTTTTTCTTCTTCTTCTAAACTAGTCTGAAAGATGAAGTATAATTAATCAAGATGATATAATTAAAGATAGTTTAGCCAATTTTCAAATTATTTAATGATACGGGCTTCTAAAATATCACAAGAATAATTATAATAATTTGATTGGTTTCTATTACCATTAATAACTCCTCAAAGTTTTCTGAAAAATTTGTTAAGCTTATTTTTTCTTCTTTTACTTAAATTACGTTAAAAAAACAAGTAGAACAGTTATGTATAAGAAAAAGTAAATCAAATAGAATAAAAAATTAGTAAGTCCTGAATAAAAATCAAGAAGTAAATTATGAATTTTCTCAAAGTTATATTAAAAATTACTTACTATTACGTTATATTAAATTTATAGCACTTAGCCTTAATATTGATACATTTATTATTATTATTATTAAATGCTTAAACAATTCTTAAAGTGGCTGATATATTTGGGGACATATATTTGAGCCATAACAAACACCTCATGTATTTTATTTTAGTTAATGTGATTGTACTTAAAAAGCTTTTTTTTTTTCAAAAAAGATAAATAAAACTATACAACAGTAACTTTTTCCTCAGTTTTTTATATTTATATATGTGAGATAGGACGAATTCTTTGAAAACAATAGCTTTCCCTTTTTATATTCTTTGAATTTAATTCCTCTTTTCACTCAATCAATTTGCTAAAGTTGTAAGTGAGTGAAAAATTAAACTCGATAGAAGAAAATTATAAAATATTTAAACAAAATAATTATAACTTAATGGTGTTTCATATTTCTGATGATAACTTAGCTAATGTAATTTAAAATTAATTTTTCTGGTACTGCCTAGTTAATAAATGAAAAAAACAACAACTTAGAAGACTAAAACTAACTGATGATTAAAGAATATTATTTCTGAATTTACACAGCGTGATATGATCTTCATTAAAGACGCCATTGAAGTTTATATTGCCCATGGTGTCTTAGTTGAGGTTGAACCATGGTGTTGATCAAAGACCTCTTGATGTCTAAGTTGAGGTTGAACCACGGTGTTGATTCATGTCGTTTTGGTGCTTTGGTTGAAGTTGAACCATGATGTTGATCCGTGGTGTCTTGGTTGTGGTTGAACCATGTTATTGACCTATGGTGTCTTGGTCCATGGCTGAAGAGTCAAGTAGAAAGAGTGACACATCTTTTTCGAGGGTGATCATTTCAATTTTGAGGGATGAGATTAAAAAATATTGTTCCATCATATTAGTGTGAGGTATCAATAAACTATATATATCCCATCTTTATATCTTTTCGAAACACAGCGAGTCGATTCGTGTAAAATTAATTTTTACTCGAAACAACTCACTATGTTTCGAAAAGATATAAAGATGGAATACAAATATACAGGGGACTGTTAGCATTTGTTAACAGCAGTCAGCAATATACATCAAATAATACAATGAAAACTAGAATACATTGAGTAATACGATTTAAGCAAAATACGCTGAAAAACATGAATAAACAGTTGTTTTCATTAAATAAGGTTCTAATCTCTGCTCGGGTGACCTTCAAACCCAGTGGCAGCATTTCAAGCCAATCCCCACTTGTTGAGTGCTCTCGTTACGGCGACGGATTAAGTCCCCTGCTCTTCATCCCCAGGAAATCCAGCCTGGAATTGCTCATGCGGAGAAGCAGTGCGCTGTGTCGTTGGCGTGCAATCTGGCTTAATTACCTCGTAGTCCAATTCAGCCATAATTACTGGCAGCCCGAGCTTCTCAGCACTGACTTCCGCAAATGGAGCAATAAGGAGCAGCAACTGTCACGGTCATCCAGCGATGGGCTCGCCTGTTCGCACACATTCAGAGATAATCAAGGGATGCAAAAGCAATGCAGAATTTGATATCGTTTTAAATTTCATAAGTGTCCATAACTGCATAATTTGTTTGTCATACGCATACGTTATTAGTTTATAAATTTTTTCCAAATATTTATTATTATTTTTAAGTCAAAAACCGATTTAGTTATTTATTTTTCTTTATTTTCCGTTGGTCCATTCATGGCAACTGGCGTACAAGGGACAAGGTTCGAATCCGGTGGCTGCGTCTGTTGCCCTCCCTACTTTCAGGAAAAGGAGTACTGGATAACATTTGTAACGATGTTTAAAGCGTCTTACATTGGAAGTCAGGATGCCTGGGAAGCTTTTCATATCGATGCACAAATGCGGGGCATTTACATGTACAAGCCCCTCCTGGAAGCAATATACTTCTCACCCATCGGTGGCTGATTATGGAATTTGTAAGAACTCAAGACTTATCGATGTTAAAAAAACTCTTTTACACTTCCCTCTCTTTTTCATAGGTAATAAGTTAGGGCCCATTTTGTCTTCTTAAACCCCACACTCACATTTAATAGCATCAATAATCCTTTTTAATAATTCAGCTTGTGCATTAAAAAATAAATATTCTATCTTGCTTTTTGATATGATCACATATTTAAGTGTTGTCATTTCCGCTCTATCATCTTCAGCTAATTAATGCAAAAATTCAGATAACTATTTCTATTGTTAACCCCTGCACCTCTTTCTAATCTTAAGATTTGATAAAAACTTTGATTTTCTTGCTACTGTCATTGTGTGTATATGTAAATTCTCCCCCACACCATTCTCAAATTGTAAAGTGGCATCTCAGCTCTAGGCACAATGCTGTGGTACAACATTAATAGTCAGCTCTATCATCTTCCGTTAACTAATGCAACTGTTCAGATAAGTATAACATAGAACTATTCAGATAACTATAACAGATAACTATAACTATTAAAATACCCCCAAACTCATACATACACGTCACTCCCAAACTGTAAAAGAGTATCTCAGCTTTAGGCACATTGGTGTGATGTAGCATTAATAGTCAGATCCATCATTTTTAGCAAACTAATGTAACTATTCAGATACTATTGCAACGTTAACCCTTCTTCCTCAGTCTAATCTTCATAATCGTAATAGCAGAAAATAAAGCAAGATGCAATCATTATTTTCTTTCCATTAGACATTTACATTAAACTAAGTTGAAATTGGGATTAAGCATAACATCAATTATTTCTCCTGGAAACTAGGAAGTTGAACGAATAATGTTAATTAAAATACTATAATGCATAAAGATTTTGCAAAAAAGCTGTTTATGATTATCTTTTCCTTCTCAATAAAAGAAATATAAAACGCATTATCATTATTTTTTACATGATATGCTTTGGGTTTGTACACTGTACCAAAGTGCTGAACATTAAAAAAATAATAAAAATATATTTGAAAATAGTTGTATAAAGCACGAAAAAACGAAGTATTGTTGTCCATAATTGTTAAACGTAATTGGATAATAATGGAAAAAATATCATTTAATTTAACATTAAATATTTCAAATAATCTTAACTCTGATACAGAAAAAAAAAATAATTGTGTGCATTACTAAAAGTATTCACTATTTTCTAGAAGAATAAAACATGCTTTGATCTATGTATCATTTCATTGCAAAGAACAATTTAAAATAATTGTTCTCAAAACAATTGTATGATGTAGTTATTTTAAATAATTAGAAAGTAGTATTTTTAAACTTACTGAATTATATTTTATTCTGAGATATTTCATACAAAAAATTCAACGAAAAAAACAAAAAGTTATAAAGAAAACAATCTAAAAACATTTATAAACAATTATAAACAATCTCAAACGAGCATTCTTCTTAAAGAGCATAAAATTAATCATTTTTTTATATTATTCGTGTTATGTGGCAATATATATTTGAAGAACAATGCCACAGTTTTCATCCTATTAGATATGCACATAAATGCAATCTTTTTAAAAAGTACAAGTACACCTACTATTTGCAAAATATGGTCTTAAATTTCATAAAGGCTGATTTAAAAAACTGTAACCATGTTTTCTCCTACACACTGGCAAGAGCGATACCTGTGGCGTTCAGGAGAAATGGTTAGCAGACTCTCACCCGAGAGGAAGTATGGCGCAATCTACTCTCCTGCAGAGAAACTATTAGTTGATAGTCTCTCATCCTGAGAGGAAATATATTTAGCTTCTTAGTTGGTCTACAGACTCTCATCCGGAGAAGAAGTATATTTCGCACGCCCTGCGCGTATCCGAGTTTCAGGTTTTCAGTTTACAAATTTATAATTGTCTGTCTTTAAATGTGTTAAATATTGTATATCTCTAATTGTATGGGTGGTGTTTGTACGTGTATCAATAAAGCTATGAGCTCTCAAACTTGTGCCTCAAGTACCTGAACCCAACCACACCCATTTACAGTCTAGTTTTCCAACCTGCACACTACAATCTGGCGCCCAATGTGGGGTCCATACTCACACCACTACAAAATTAGAGTTTGTATCGAAAGAAGATATGTAGAAATATATTTAAGAAAATGTTAAAAAAATATCATTCTAGGGTTGCTTGTAGAACATTTAACCATAAACATTTAAAAATAATCATATTAGATCCGGCATAATATTGGATTAATAATTTTGAAAAAAAAGAGTGGCAAAATTATCTTCACGAAAGTTAATCTTATATTTGATAAAATTGTATAAAAAATATTGGCCTGTTTCTTCCGAATGTGCAGAAATGTGTTTAAAGGATTAGAAATCATATCTTTATTAAACTATTTGTTGTTGTTTGCAGCCTAAAGGTCAATTGGCTAGAGATATAGCATTGGTACCACAGGCTTTTCAGGTTCGAAACCTGGAGGGGACACGGATGTTTGTGAGTGGTTCGGAATCCACCTTAAATGCAGGTCCCGGTCTAATTAGCCCAAAGTGTGCACAAAATGAGTGTAGAGCGACAAACTAAACCTAAACTATTTGTTGCACATTTAATAGCGAAGCATTATAAAAAAAAAAAAAAAGAAAGAACCAAAGCAGATTTAATGAATTGTTTTATAGTTCTATATATATGAAATATAAAGCTTAGGGAAAAAAAAGAACGCGCCATACTGGAACGCAGGAAAACGTTTCCTACGGTAAAGAGTTAAAGGTGAATCTATTTAACTTTCACTTCATGTCCGAAAGCATTTGTGAAATTAGGAAAGTTGTCTCCAACTTGGCGCACTGATCCGTCTCTCTGTGAAAGCATGTCAACGGGTTTTCCAATGAATGAATTTTGGTGCACTGGGTTAGTTGAATCAAAACATTCCTCGTCTTAGACTCACTCGTGCACGCCAATTGGCTCGGAACGGTCACCGCAGGGAATTTTCTATCGGTGTTCTTGTTGTGGCGAATTAAAGTTTTCTGATAAGAAGGTTGCCCTTCGGATATGGTTGTTGTTAGATTATGCTTAAATCTAAAAATACCTGTATTGTATAGGCTATATTAGTTTATATGTAGCCGTGTTATTTTAGCTGTGGTAAGCCTACTAGTGGTTATTCTTCATTTTATAGTCGAATTTTTAATAGAATTTTGGAACATCTGCTACATTTTTGGAACATACATTGCCAAAATATATTTTGATAGGTTTTGTTTGTCGGCTCTACGGTCATTTTATGCACACTTTGGACTATTTTGAACGGGACTTACAGTTTAACGGGGATTCCGAACCACTAATGAACAGCCATGCCCCCGCCTACATTCGGACCTATAGTCTATGGTAACAAAGGTCAGAGCGATAGCCAATTGGCCTATTTTTATAAGAAAAAATCAAACAGATTCATTATAGGTTTGGTTTGAACCATATCGACAATTGCGTTGGGGGATGTGAGATGGAGGGATTTTAAAGTGTCTTGTCAGTAATGTTTGGAATCTGAAGGTAATTCGAAAAATAATAAGAACGGAAAATGGATAGGGATATATCCGTTGGATGGAACTGTTAACTTATTATGATATGTATTATAATAAGTTAACAGTTACATACTTATTACGAAAAATAAGGAATTCAAATTAAAATCTTTAATCAAACTTTTAGTGACATTTAAGTTGGATAAATTCTTTGGAAAATATGTGTATTTTTATATTTCCATGTATTTTTTATGAAACAATTAAATTAGTGGACGATTTCTTTTATTACTTTTGTTAGATCATACATAGAGAGTAAGTTCATGGCTGCTATTTTAATTTTTATTGGGTCATATATATTTAGCCATAAATATCATTAATGTAGTTAAAATTTCAAAATAACTTAACAATGTTTCAATTTCAATCAATGTTGGGCTTAGAAATTTTTGAATAATTTGTGGTGTTCATTAGAACTTTACGCACTTACAGCAGTGACTCGTACTTCGAAAGGACACGCTGAACACTCATTAAACACTCAAAATACCGTAAAAACCCATTCAATAGAGAGTATTTGCATAACGTTTTTTTATCGTCCGATATTTTCTTCTTCCTAGCACGCATGCACATAAGAAACATTGTACCTATTGCGCATGCTTATCTATAATACTTCACTACTGAGCTATTCCTAAGAGCATGCGCGCTAGGAAGAAGAAAATATCGGACGATAAAAAAACGTTATGCAAAAACTCTCTATTAATATACTTCAAAATCCGCAATATCCCATACCATAAAATAAACCTAAAGGTTCGAATGCCTTCAGAGACTTATGTTGGAGAACAAAACAAATACTCATGAAATAAATCAAAAAGTAAATTTCATGATTTTAAATATAAATAAAATGTATTTATTAATATTTACAATTTAAACAGTTAAATACGTCATATAATTAACTTTATATTAACATAAGTGACATCTATAAGGCATTAATCAGATATCTGAATTTGTATATAATATATTGCAATAATAAAGAAAAACAATATGAGTCTTAACCTCATAGAACAATGCTGTCCCATGGTTCTCTTGCCCATACCCGCATATGCCACAACGGCTGACAAAGTAAGGCTTTTTCCAAAATAAAGTTCATTAAAAAAACAGTCACTCACATGTATTTCTATGTTGATGATGATATAAATGGGAGGTATGGGGAACCTGGCCATCAAGACGATTGGAGTTTAACATCATTGTTGAGACAGCAGGGGGCAACCGCAAATGGGTCTTTTCCTTGAGTATCCGCATTGTCAATACTGGCAGGTAGCCTCTGTCCTGGTCATTGGCTCTCGTGGCTCTAAGTGCAAGGTTCCCAGACTGGACACCTTTCATCTCACGGTATTTCCAGCGTTCCATTCACCGTCGACTCTTCTTCGATGTCTAAAACATCTTTTTTTGTCTTCCCAGTTCACACTTCCCTTCACTCCTTATTCGCCGGATTTTTTTCTTAAAATCCGCTCTCGGGGCTATAGTCCGTTCCATTGATAGAGTTGATGCTGGCAGTCAGATGGAAGAAGCTACTAATACTTTGAGCGAACCAACCTTAAAGGCAGCATTTTCCCAAAACATGTGTATCTACCATCCTATCCACCACAAAATCATTCTGTTTTCTGTTCGGAACAGACACCCCAACAATAAATAAGTGAGCACAGATAATTTCACAAGTTACAGCTGTCTTAATAAGCTTCATCAATGAGTATTTTCACCAAAAGACATTCAATTACTGAGTATTTACCTTTGAAAGTCATCCAAGAAAGCATTTTCTCTGTAATTATCCACAACTGTTGTTGATCTTCTGTACGGATTATGTAGCCCCGAATGTTAAAAAAAGAGAATTTTCTAAATTTTATATACTAAAAATAGTATTTAATCATAAAGTAATGGTCTCCAAATAATCTTCTCTTGTAGTATTGAATGGGCAATGTAATTTTTATATGTAGAATCATATTTTTACATTATTCTAATACATGATTTATTTATTGAAAACGGCGTGAAGAAATTTCCATAAAAATGATCTCCTTGTAATAAGACATGTGTTCTTTTCGTACTCATAATGAAACAGCCAATGATCCTTATCCTTTGAAATTGTTTTAGTTTATGCCAGATTTTTCTGAAAGCAACGATAAACTTAAAACCTGAAATATCTCGATGAATGGACAAGTGGACTTAAAACACTTTCTCAAATAAAAAGGCTCGCACAGTTATTAGACCAGATAGTTAAACTGCTTTAGATCTTCAATCAGTTGGAAACTATTCTTTTAATTGCGTTTTTCACACTAGGAAATACAAAAAAGAAACAAAGAAATCATGCCAGATGAATTCAAGGATGAGAGTTAGTTGTGAATTTTCTTTTTAGCTAATTTTACTTAACCATATGAAAAAATTATTTTTTTTTATCATAGTGTAATAAACAAAACTCTTTTTCAAAATTATTAACTGTATAAGCAAAAAGTATATTGTAATAAAAAAAATTTCTATGCAGCTAACCAAAATACAAAATGTTTGATTACTTATTGATTTTTAAACATTACAAACGGGGCCTGATGGCGGAGTAACTGGCACTCGGTGCCATAGGTTTCGGGTTGGAGTATCGGCGGTGCCATGGATATTTCTAGTATTTCGGTATCCACTTTAATCCGTATTTCCCGCCCTAATATGACTCTAGAGCTTTGGGTGTAGGCGTGGGGCTAGAGCATTGGACTTTTTTACAACCCTACCCCGTAAAAAAGTCAGTGTCACGGAGCCAAGTCAGGCTTCTACCTACTGGAGCTCTACCACATCAAAAGCTGCACTTCCCTTTCCCTCCTTCTATGAGACCACACGGGTTCTTGGACTTGGTCTAGATATTGCTGTCCACCAAGTGGGATAAGAAACAACAAACATTACAAACTAGATAACTCACTGGCACTACAGTCTATTTTCGACCATGGTCGTCTTGACAGATTCGGAAACATGCGATGTTTTTTTTTTTTACGTTGAAGGGTTGTCAGCCCTACGTCATACAGTCCTATGAGACCGCGGCCTATGATTTAAAGCGGATTCCGAACCACTATAAATATCCATCGCACCATTAGAATTTGAACCCGAAACCTGTGGCACCGAGCGCCAGAGTGCTAGTCACTCGGCCATTACGCCTAAGTTTTAAGTCATGTATTGATCCCTCAAAAAAATTACCCATCCATCAAGCTAACATTAAAACAATAACTCGAAAAAATAAAAAAACATAGCCGAATTTAAAAATAAATAAATACTAACTGAAAACCCTTTACAATACTAAAACACACACACACACACACACACACACACACACACACACATATATATATATATATATATATATATATACATTATATATATATATATTATATATCTATATATATCTATATATATCTATATATATCTATATATATATCTATATCTCTCTATATATATTATATATATAAATATATGTATATATATATATATATATATATAAATATATCTGTATATATATATATATCTATATCTATATCTATATCTATATCTATATCTATCTATATCTATCTATATCTATCTATCTATCTATATATATATATATATATATATATAATTCTTTGAAAACTTTTCAATTAACACTAACAAATAAATAAAAAATAAGAACATAAAAAATCCTAGTAAATATACATAGATCTATATTTTAAAATCATGAATAAACCTAAAATCGAAATAGCAAGTGTAATTAATATCACTCTTTGACAAAATATTCAAATGGGATGTTTCTATTTACTCTAAAACGTCAAAATTCCTTGCAATATCAAAATTTCAAAAAAATGTGATTCCTTTAAGTTACAGATATTAAAACAATTTTTCTTGTGCTCTTCAACATGCTGTCAGTAACACTACATACATAATTTTTTTAAGTTAGTTTTAATTCTTCAATGGCAGCAACTGGTGACACTTGAAGATTTGTGTCCTTGATATAACCCCAATGGAAAAGACGAAGAGGGATAATATCGGGAGGTTTGGTGATGTTCCATTCCTTCTAATCCCTAGGTCTGGAAAGAAACTCGTGGACTAAAGAACAGCAGTGAAAAGGTGTTCCATTTTTCTGAAAGTGCCCCATCTTGCTCCATGGTTAAAATTCTTATCTGAGATGCAATGAATAGTTCCAATTTCTCTAAGTAAGCGTTAGCAGTAATGTTTTTTCTTCTTGTGCTCTTCAACATGCTGTCAGTAACACTACATACATAATTTTTAAGTTAGTTTTTAATTCTTCAATGGCAGCAACTGGTGACGCGAGAGATTTGTGTCCTTGATATAACCCCAATGGAAAAGACGAAGAGGGATAATATCGGGAGGGTTGGTGATGTTCCATTCCTTCTAATCCCTAGGTCTGGAAAGAAACTCGTGGACTAAAGAACAGCAGTGAAAAGGTGTTCCATTTTTCTGAAAGTGCCCCATCTTGCTCCATGGTTAAAATTCTTATCTGAGATGCAATGAATAGTTCCAATTTCTCTAAGTAAGCGTTAGCAGTAATGTTTTTTCTTCTTGTGCTCTTCAACATGCTGTCAGTAACACTACATACATAATTTTAAGTTAGTTTTTAATTCTTCAATGGCAGCAACTGGTGACGCGAGAGATTTGTGTCCTTGATATAACCCCAATGGAAAAGACGAAGAGGGATAATATCGGGAGGGTTGGTGATGTTCCATTCCTTCTAATCCCTAGGTCTGGAAAGAAACTCGTGGACTAAAGAACAGCAGTGAAAAGGTGTTCCATTTTCTGAAAGTGCCCCATCTTGCTCCATGGTTAAAATTCTTATCTGAGATGCAATGAATAGTTCCAATTTCTCTAAGTAAGCGTTAGCAGTAATGTTTTTTCTTCTTGTGCTCTTCAACATGCTGTCAGTAACACTACATACATAATTTTTAAGTTAGTTTTTAATTCTTCAATGGCAGCAACTGGTGACGCGAGAGATTTGTGTCCTTGATATAACCCCAATGGAAAAGACGAAGAGGGATAATATCGGGAGGGTTGGTGATGTTCCATTCCTTCTAATCCCTAGGTCTGGAAAGAAACTCGTGGACTAAAGAACAGCAGTGAAAAGGTGTTCCATTTTTCTGAAAGTGCCCCATCTTGCTCCATGGTTAAAATTCTTATCTGAGATGCAATGAATAGTTCCAATTTCTCTAAGTAAGCGTTAGCAGTAATGTTTTTCTTCTTGTGCTCTTCAACATGCTGTCAGTAACACTACATACATAATTTTAAGTTAGTTTTTAATTCTTCAATGGCAGCAACTGGTGACGCGAGAGATTTGTGTCCTTGATATAACCCCAATGGAAAAGACGAAGAGGGATAATATCGGGAGGGTTGGTGATGTTCCATTCCTTCTAATCCCTAGGTCTGGAAAGAAACTCGTGGACTAAAGAACAGCAGTGAAAAGGTGTTCCATTTTTCTGAAAGTGCCCCATCTTGCTCCATGGTTAAAATTCTTATCTGAGATGCAATGAATAGTTCCAATTTCTCTAAGTAAGCGTTAGCAGTAATGTTTTTCTTCTTGTGCTCTTCAACATGCTGTCAGTAACACTACATACATAATTTTTAAGTTAGTTTTTAATTCTTCAATGGCAGCAACTGGTGACGCGAGAGATTTGTGTCCTTGATATAACCCCAATGGAAAAGACGAAGAGGGATAATATCGGGAGGGTTGGTGATGTTCCATTCCTTCTAATCCCTAGGTCTGGAAAGAAACTCGTGGACTAAAGAACAGCAGTGAAAAGGTGTTCCATTTTTCTGAAAGTGCCCCATCTTGCTCCATGGTTAAAATTCTTATCTGAGATGCAATGAATAGTTCCAATTTCTCTAAGTAAGCGTTAGCAGTAATGTTTTTTCTTCTTGTGCTCTTCAACATGCTGTCAGTAACACTACATACATAATTTTTAAGTTAGTTTTTAATTCTTCAATGGCAGCAACTGGTGACGCGAGAGATTTGTGTCCTTGATATAACCCCAATGGAAAAGACGAAGAGGGATAATATCGGGAGGGTTGGTGATGTTCCATTCCTTCTAATCCCTAGGTCTGGAAAGAAACTCGTGGACTAAAGAACAGCAGTGAAAAGGTGTTCCATTTTTCTGAAAGTGCCCCATCTTGCTCCATGGTTAAAATTCTTATCTGAGATGCAATGAATAGTTCCAATTTCTCTAAGTAAGCGTTAGCAGTAATGTTTTTTCTTCTTGTGCTCTTCAACATGCTGTCAGTAACACTACATACATAATTTTTAAGTTAGTTTTTAATTCTTCAATGGCAGCAACTGGTGACGCGAGAGATTTGTGTCCTTGATATAACCCCAATGGAAAAGACGAAGAGGGATAATATCGGGAGGGTTGGTGATGTTCCATTCCTTCTAATCCCTAGGTCTGGAAAGAAACTCGTGGACTAAAGAACAGCAGTGAAAAGGTGTTCCATTTTTCTGAAAGTGCCCCATCTTGCTCCATGGTTAAAATTCTTATCTGAGATGCAATGAATAGTTCCAATTTCTCTAAGTAAGCGTTAGCAGTAATGTTTTTTCTTCTTGTGCTCTTCAACATGCTGTCAGTAACACTACATACATAATTTTTAAGTTAGTTTTTAATTCTTCAATGGCAGCAACTGGTGACGCGAGAGATTTGTGTCCTTGATATAACCCCAATGGAAAAGACGAAGAGGGATAATATCGGGAGGGTTGGTGATGTTCCATTCCTTCTAATCCCTAGGTCTGGAAAGAAACTCGTGGACTAAAGAACAGCAGTGAAAAGGTGTTCCATTTTTCTGAAAGTGCCCCATCTTGCTCCATGGTTAAAATTCTTATCTGAGATGCAATGAATAGTTCCAATTACTCTGAATAAACATTAACGTTAATGTGGCTTTTTTTTTTTTTCAAGACTTTTGGAGGAAAACACCGCCAGCAAACCATAGAAAAACAGGGCACGACGAAAAACAGCCCAATAACCTTGTTATGTATGAGACGACATCAAACATTAATGTTAGCGATCTTTCTCACTATATGTGCAGAGACATGCAGATTGTATGATTTCCATATACGGGTATTATGTTTATTTACCTTTTCGCAGGTATGAAAGGTTGAATCACAAGAAAAACAAATACGATTTAGGTAGCGATTTTCGATGTCAGTTATGTTCAGAATTATGTTCATATTTGAAAACAGGAATCATTCTGCAATATTGTTCTGTTCTCCGATGTGAGTAAATTTTATCTGTACGAGAATGACGGACAATATAAAGTATGGGGAAAATTGAGAAAAAGAACTGGATCCTAGCAACATAGTAAAACTATTTAAGTATGGAGGTGGATCCGTCCTCGTTTGGGGCTGTATGACAGCAGGAGGAGTAGAACAACTGATGGCATTATGGATAGAATGGCTTATATTGACATCTTATAGGATAATTTCAACTATATTAATTAACACTGACAAAGTAGGACTTAAGTCAAACTTCGTCTTCCAGCAAGACAATGACCCGAAACATATGGCGAAAATAGTCAAGTTGTGTTCATTGTACCAGTGCAAGCAGCTTTTATATGCTCCATCCCAATCTTCACACCTAAATGCCATAGAAAATTTATGAGCTCAATTGGAAAAATCTGTCCATGAATATGATGTGACGAAGAAAGAGGATCTAAAGAAGGTCTTTAAGAGAAGAGAGGGAAAAAATGTAAGTTGAAACAATTAAAAAGCTGGTGGAATCTATTCCTGAAAGATTGCGAATTGTGATCCAGGTAAAGGATATGCAATTAAATAATAAATTGCTATTTTTATGGAAATTAATAGAGGTGTATACTCAATTTTGTGATGTAGTTTTTATCTCCAAGTGTCATATTAATTTTTATTTTAAATTAATTCAATTTCGTAATTCTGTTCTTTAAATATTGGAAGAGGAGAACAGATAGTATTATCAGTAAAAAAAAAAAACGATTTTCTTATAGCAAAATATGACTCGTTAGATAAAAGCATACGTTACACGTTTAGGTGTATACTCAATTTTGAGAGTCACTCTATATAAAGTGGTATATGAAATATGCCACTAGACACTTTGGCATACTCAATATTTTATATATATATTCCATATACTACTTAAAGACCTCTTATATACCTTTGTTTTTTTAACATTTTTAGACAAAGAGCATAAAAAAAAATAGAGAGAACCTGAATAAGTAACCAACCTTTTAGGTGTTTTTTAATATTTTCTTAAAATAAAAAAAAGAAGAAAAATACAGAAATGTAGAATGTGGGATTCTCACTGAAAAATATAGGTGTGCTTAAGAAAAATTACAGATAAAAAATAATACAAGCCTAATGGCCAATAGACTAGGGCTCTGACCTTCGGTAGAATAGGCTTAAGATTTGAATCCTGGTGGTGGCATAGATGTTTGTTAGTGGTTCGGAATCCACGTTAAACTACAGGTCCCGGTCTAATTAGCCTAATGTGTGCAAAAAATGGCCGTAGAGCGGCAAAACAAACCAGAATGTTTTTATTATGTCATCTGACAACAGCAATCGCCCCTTTAATCACATAAATGTGTACATTTAAGTAATCATTAAAATAAAAAGTGTTTTTATAAAGTTAAGTTTATATTTAATTAAAATAAATTTTTTTTTGTCAGGACTAAATAGCAAATTCAATCAAGTTTGTTGCGTTAACTTTTCAATATTCTTTGGTACCTTTATGTATAAATTTTAAAATAGAAATTTTGTTTAATTACTTAAATAATATATTTTTCCCATGCTAAAATATTTTTTAATAAAGTAAATTATTTTCATTACAATAAAAAATGTTTTTAAAAAGTTATGTTTATATTTAGTTGGAATAAAGCTTTTGTTGTCAAGATTAAATAGTAAATTCAATTAAGTTTGCTGCCTTTACTTTTCTATATTCTTTGGTATCTTTATACATAAATATCAAATTAGAAATTTTATTCAATTAATTATTTTACTTATTAAATAAATTTTTTCAAGCTAAAGTATTTTTCACTATAATAAATTATTTTTATTACAATAAAAAATGTTTTTAAAAAGTTCTGTTTATATTTAGTTGGAATAAAGCTTTTGTTGTCAGGACTAAATAGCAAATTCAATGAAGTTTCTTTCATTTGCTTTGGTGCCTTTATGTATAAATTAGAAATTTTGTTTGTTACTTACAAATATATTTTTTTTCTAAGTAAATCATTTTTTTAAGTTTAATTGAAACAAGTAATGTTTTAGTTAAAGTTTAATCGAAAAAACATACACATCAAGAGAAAAATTTGAAGATCAAATTAAAATCTATTTCTACCAATTCATCAGTGTAGACGTTTAGTCACAAGTCCTAGAGGTCGCAAAAAGACAAACCTTTCAATTAATTTAATCGTAAATTTAATAAAATTCGATGCTTAATATATTTGAGCGAAAGATCTACTAATATATTTGATCCTAAATATGAAAAAATAATGTTATACACATTTGTTGATGTAGATTTAACAGATGGAAAACATATGATTAAACAATTTTAAAAAATATAAAAAGGAAAGTTATTTGTTTTATATTTAGAATAAATTATTTATGTTGATAATTTAGATTTTTTGCCATTTTTGATGATTTGTACTTAAAAAAAATATATATTTCTTGTCTGAGAAATTCTTTAAATTTTTATCTTTACAATAGTATATAAATTTTTTTTATGATATAAAAAATCTTGAATTTTCTTAATGTTTAAAACTTTGCCTGATATCTTCCCTATATAATCGTTATCATTATTATTAAATGCTTTTACATATTTTTTGATTAGAGTTTTAGAAATTTGAATTAACAATATCATCTATTCTTCTAATATATAATAAATTATTATAAAATTTAGCTTCATTTTTTTGGTTTAAAAAAGTTTAATTTCTGATAACCGAAATACTCTTTTACTTCCTTATGCAAATGATAAATATTTCATGATATATGTTTTTAATAAAAACAAGTAATATATAAAAAAAAAATTTTTTAAAGTCAATTCCCACTTTCTTTACACACTATATTGCAGAAAAGTCTTTTACAAATAAAGTTGAAGTTTTTCTCTTACATCTAGCGCCATCTATTAATAGATACATGCAACTTAAATCTAAAAAAAAAACTAAAATTCATTAATTAAGTTTAATTAATAAATTAATATTCGAAAAGTGTTTTAGCATCAAGTGTCATCCACTACAAGTTCCCAAAAAATATTTAGATTAAAAATAGATGAATAAAAAGAATTTTATTAACAACTGAAAATTTGAACAAGATATATATATATATAGGGAGAGTGGGAAATAATAGTAGGAATTAAAAAAAAAGTAGATGTTTAACTGAAGATAGAGTAATGATGTATTACTTTTATGATTATTTGTAAGTAAAACACAAGTATTTATTTTTATGTATCTACTTATTTGTATTGTTTTGGAAAAAATATCATTTTATTTTATCATACATTTTTATTTTTGATGATGACAGTAAATAAATAATGCTGCAAGCCTATAAATGAGCACTGCTGTAAATAATAATTTAAAAAAAATAAATTTCATAAAAATTTTTGTTAAATTCTAAAGATTTTTTTTTTTCTAAAATTTCATATCTTTGTATTTTATGAAGAATTTTGGAAACAAACATAATATATTTGATCATAAATATTAAAAAATAATGTTTTACACATTTGTTGATTTAACAGATTTATTAAAGCTAGCTATGAAAAAAATATGATTAAACAACTTTAAAAAAATATAAAAAGGAAAGTTATGGGTTTCATATTTAGAAGAAATTATTTATGTTGATAATTTAGATAAATTTTAAAAGAATTTGGTCATTTTTGATGATTTGTACTTAAAAAATATATAGATTACTTGTCTGAGCAATTCCTTATATTTTTATCTTTACAATAGTATATAATTTTTTTTTTTATGATATAAAAAAATATTTAATTGTCTTAATGTTTAGATCTTTGTCTGATATCTTCCCTATATAGTAGTTATCATTATTGTTGAATACTTTTACATATTTTTGATTCGATTTTAAGAAATTTTAATTAACAATATCATCTATTCTTCTAATATATAAAAAAATTATTATAAAATTTAGTTTCATTTTTTGGTTTAAAAGTTTAATTTCGCATAACCAAACTCGTCTTTTACATCCTTATGCAAATGATAAATATTTCATGATATATGTTTTTAATAAATACAAGTAATATAAAGAAGATTTTAAAGTCAATTCCTACTTTTTTTTTTCACTATATTGCAGAAAAGTCTTTTTACAAATAAAGTTGAAATTTTCCTCTTACATCTAGCGCCATCTATTATTAGATACATGCAACTTAAATCTAAAAAAAAAACTATCAATTAATTAATTAAGTTTAATCAATAAATTAATATTTGAAAAAAGTGTATTAGCATCAAGTGTCATCCACTACAAGTTCCAAAAAAAATATTTGAATTTAAGTGGATGAATAAAGCATATTTTATTATCAACTGAAAATTTGAACAAGATATATATACAGGGAGAGTGGGAAATAATAGTAGAATTTAAAAAATGTAGATGTTTAACTGAAGATAGAGTAATGGTGTTTACTTTTACGATTATTTGCAAGTAAAACACAAGTATTAATTTGCATTGTTTTGGAAAAATATCATTTTATTTTTATCATACCCTTTAATTTTCATGATAACAGTATATAAATAACACTGCAAGCCTATAAATGAGCACTGCTGTAAATAATAATTTCAAAAAAATAAATTTTACGAAAAATTCTTTAAAAAAAAAAAAATTCTGAAGGGTTTTTTTTTTTTAAGTGATATCTTTGCAGTTTATGAAGAATTTTGGACAGTGCTATCATATTAGTTTACTGTTTATGTAAATAAAAAAAAAAGAAACTGACAACTATGAATAAAAAGATGAATTTGATTGAAAACAAATTAACATATTGAGAAACATAAAATATCAACATTACACATTGACAAGCATTATAAGAAAATGACAAAAAAATAGATGAATAAATAAATAAAATTAAAAAATAACATCCACACGCCCAAAGAAAATGAAGTATACGACGATATCAAAAATAGAATGGACACGATAATTTTCAGAATTATTAGTAGGTATTTGATTAACATGTTACCAAAAATGAGGAAAAATAGGAAAGAAATTTATTCAAAAATATGACATCTTCAAATATGACATCATCATCATCATGGCATATGTTGCAGCCACAAAACTGAAAGTCATAGAACTACCACAGACATCATGGGGTAAACAACTAAAACTGTATAAGTAAATAAAAATAAAATATACACATACACAAAAGCAAGGTCAGGGAACAATTCGCATTGGAAATTAAAAAAAAGAGAAAAACAATAAAGAAAATTTATAATTAACGAAGTTAGCTTTTTTATCAGGGAATATGTACCCTTTTGACTTTATAAACCCTGTCAATTTAGTATTCATTGACCTTATTCATTGAAAATAAATCATTTTCTGCATATTTATTTAATAAAAAATATCTATAAACACTTATCCAAAAGTATCAGCACAAACAAAACGAAGTTTTTCTGTTTAAAATTTTTATTATTCATAGAGAAATATAATTGTTTAGGAGCAAGAAATTGATTCGATAAATAATCGGTATAGTTTTAATACAGAAATAAAGTTATTACATAAAAAATTATAATAAGAACTGTGGAATTAAACGTCAAAGTATCCATATAATAATTTTTTGATCTGTATAGATAAAACAGAAACTTCTTAGCACGTTACACGAATTTCCATTAATATTAATCAATTATATAAAAAAGAAATGTATTATTTCCACATAATAAATACATTAAAATTAATTTTGTTATAAGAATTAAAAATATGCTTTTAAAATAATATTATATGGAATTTGAATATTTAAAATTACAAAATAAACAGTTTTCATCCAACTTTAACTTATTTTATCAGAAACTCAAAAAATAATCGACTATATAAATAACCAAACAATTCAACCTGCAGAAAAAATTTTAATAAAAACAAAACAAAGAGAAAACAAATTTTTAAGCTATTAGAAAATATAATTTATTGTAAGCAAAGCAAACATTTAAAAAAACACAAACTCAAAAAATTAAAAATTATTTCCAGAAAATTTGTAAAAGTTATGAAAAAATACAAAAAAGATAATTATTACATAGTATATTCAAAACAACACTAGTAAATAGTTTTAACTGAATTTCTTTTTACTAGTCATTCTTAACAATAACAATATATTAAGACAAATTTTATAATATTTGCATATTCTGAATATTCGAAAATCTTTAGTAATTAATTTAAATAAATTTTAAATAAATTATTTTACTAGAAATAAGGATTTGCTTTTGTATTAAAAAAAAATTAATTATTTGTTACAAAAATCATCTTTACAGAAAAAAATTCAATATTAAAAATAATCGTAAATTAAAATAAAACAACAAAACAATTAAATATATAGATAATGCCAAACAAATAAAAAGTTTTACATGAAAATTAACAAAAAAGATAATTATTAAATCGAATATTTAAAACAACACTAGTAAATAATTTTAACTAAATTTACTTTACCTGCCATTCATAACAATAACAATTTTTAAGACAAATATTATAGAATTTACATATTCTGAATATTCAAAAATCTCTAGTAATTAATTTAAATGAATTTTTTTAAATAATTTTTTTTTTAACAAATAAGGATTTGCGTTTGTATTAAAAATTAGTATTAGTTAAAAATCATCAAATTCATATAGAAGCAAAAAAAAAAAAAAATAATTCAATATTTAAATAATCGTAAATTAAAAATTATACAACAAACTTATTTTTATATTTATACATATATATATATATATATAATGCCAAACACATAAAAGGTTTTACATGAAAAATACCAAAATCAAAAATTATTACACCGAATATTTAAAGCAATACTGGTAAATAGCATTAATTAAATTTCTTTCACCAGTTATTCATAACAATAACAATTTTTTAAGACAAATATTATAAACTTTACATATTCTGAATATTCAAAGATTTCTAGTAATTAATTTAAAAGAGATTTTTAATAAATTACTTACTAAATAAGGATTTGCGTTCACCAAAAATTGAGTATGGGTTACAAAATAATTTTCTTCATATAGACGAAAAAAAAAAAAAAAAAAAAAATCAATATTATAAAATATTCGTAAATAAAAATAATGCACCAAATTAATATAATATATATATGCAAATAATAATAATATATATATATATATATATATATATATATACCACACACATTAACATTTTACAAGAAAATATTTAAAAAAGAATTCTAATAATAAATTTAAATGAATTTTTAATAAATTACTTACGAAATAAGTGTTTAGATTCACCAAAAATTGGTATTCAATACAAATAATATCACCTCCTTCATATAGAAACATAACAATAACCTTTTTATTTGAATATTTTGAAGTTTTGCGTGTTCAGAATATTGAAAGATTGCTAGTAATTAATTTAAAGGATTATTTTACAAATCATTCATAATATAAACAAAATACTGACTACTGCATATTTAAATACTTAAAATGATAATTAGTCTGTTTTCATACCTTTTGATTCTACATCCATTGAATGAATTACTTCAGTTTAATTTAATTAATTTTAGTCGGTTGCTCACTCATATAGAAGGCAGACTGAAAAAGTTACACATTTTTTAAATGTGTGTATTCAATAGAGGGACTACTATATCTAAGACTAATTTTTCCTTTGCTGCAACTAAGTTTCCATTCATTTGCTTCCTTGATTTCTCGATAATGACCAGTTATGTATTGTTTGGTAAATGTTTTCAAATATTCATCTTCGTAGTTGTAGGCATGCTTTTATGATCTCGCAGACATTGGACAGACAGCAGGATTCTCTTAAGAATCATCGAGCACTTTGTTTCAGGCTGTAAATGGCGTACGTGTGTGAGCAGCAACGTACAAACAGGCGCATCTTTCCACCTATATCTTCAACAACGTCAGTACATGTACTTGATCATTCTCTCAAGATTGATTGGTGATAAACCACAAACTTCGAGGACATTTGTTCAATTTGTCTTTTCATGTCATTGCCGATTTTGGAATTAAATACCGTGATCTGGCACGAAACAGCCGGAGAGTACATGGAATTTTTGGTTTTTGGTTCCTGAGTTCCACGTCACTTAGAGTTGGATTTTCGTACAATTTCTTAAATCCTCCGACAGACTTATGGAATGCTTATCAGTTTTCTTTCATTATTGAATGCCGTCTGTTTTCGATGATCGTTCTGCGTTTTGAACTGACGTTTCAAAATCTATCCTCTCAATTCCTTCAAAATGTCCCCGTTGAGAAGCTGTAGCCGCATAGCAAAAGCAACGTCCTTCACCAAAAGTACTGCTCTTTGTTCTGCATTATTTTGGTTTTGCTGAGTGGCAAGGCGAATGTGGTTTCCTTCTTGAACTGGTCAGACAAAATCTTTTGCTGCCACGATCCACACGCTGCCCTTCGGCGTCCATCAAGAAGTAGTTGAAAGTCAAGAACTCAATGGTTGGATCCGAAAAACACACGGTGATATTGATGGTCTCTTTCTGAATACTGACCTCCACTGAAAAACAGGTCCGGTGTTATCAGAACGACTTTCGACATGGAAATTGATTGACACGGAGTGTTTCTTATTCACCTGAAGATGACTGAAGTCTATTATATCCCAAGCGAAAGACCTGCGAGTGACTTGAATGTCGGATAGAGCATAGAACTGCCCCATTATATCTTGCCGTCATTCCTCCACATTGTGCAACGTATGCTCAATGTGTCCAGTTGCAGAATCTCGGATCTTCTGATATTGAATACTACTTCCCGCCTCGATGAATTTAGGATAACCCCAAAAATCATTTTTCGAATTTGTGTACACAGGCATCTCTTTGATAAACGATGCCTTTTGAGAACACATTTCTAGTTTATATGTCAAATCAATAGTGTCCGGGCCTCCAACATCTTGTTTTCATGAAGATATACGCTCAGAAAGTTTTCATCTCTGTCACCTCTTGGATATATACGTAATTTCCATTTCGTGTCGATGCCTTCCATGTCGATGACACATTCAGGACTCATTATGTATTGGTGATGTTTTTGCCAGCAGTAACTGAAATTTTTCCAGCTCCCACTGAAAAACATAACTCGTTCGATTGCAGGCCATTGTAATTACAATAATAATATCGCAACTCTTAAAGCCTATTTCTACTACAACGCCATAAGCTTCAGAAACTAAAATAGTTCTACGTCGAACTGAAGCTTAAAATGGGACTATTACCTTTAATATAATTCACTTTTTATCCTGTTGTTATCTTGAAACGACTCCTTTATTTATCGCATAGAGGACACACAACCCATGTGATGATATCAAGTAGAGGGAAAATGACAAGTACCTCAGGAATTTGTTGTTATCGTACACCTTCCATTCCGGGCAACGAAATTATCTAAAAACAGTCGATAAATAATCGTCCAGACGATACCAATGGGATAATATAATAGAGAGTTTTTTCGAGCATTGGAGTGGACGTCCGTTAGCTTTTTCTCTAGCGCATGCTCATAGGAAAATGCGTATCTGTAATAATGTTTCCTATGAGCATGTGCGCTAGGGAGAAAAAGCTAACGGACGTCCAAAATATGGTATGCAAAAACTCTCTATTATCAATTTTAACTTGTAACAAAAACCTGAAATAGTGTTTGAATTGCAAAGAGATTTTGTTTTATTATTCTCACAATTGAGTATTTAACTTTGTTTCTCTGTCATTTTCGATATGAAAAAATTGTTATTCCAACCTTTTTTTTTTATGGAAAAAAAACGTATGGCAATTTCAGTAACATTTTTTTCTCGTATGAAAAAGGAAAACAACATTATTGTTTTATTTGGAACTAAAATTTTCAGAATTCTTATCACCAGGAAGATCACAATACAAGTATAATCTTTATGGTACTTCCTTGTAAAGGATTGAAGTATATATGTCAATTATATACTAACGAAAGGGCCTGATGGCAGAGTGGCTAGTGCTCTGGCACTCGGTACTTGCAGGTATCGGATTCCAATCCCGGCTGTGCCATGGATGTTTGTAGTGGAGCGGAATCCACTTTGACACTTAGGCCGCTGTCCTAATAATAGAATGTAGTGGGATAGTGTTACTCACTTCCGTGGCATAAATATTAAAAGTCTGTATTGCCAGCTGGATTAGAATAACTTATACTGCGGTGAAGAAATCGTTTCACTTTAAATATTTCGTTTCAGCACTAAAAATTTCGAGCCTTTTAAACGTCCATTGTTCGTAATTGCGAGGTCTCTACTTACTGACTCATTCTTACACTTCTTTTGTTAGCATTTAAAATTAATTAAAAATCTTACATTTAAATATTAATTTTTGATTTTTAATTAATTAAAATCCTAAATCTTAATTTACATAATCATTTAATCTATGCATTTCATTCCCTAACTGTAAAGAGGCATTCAGCTCTAGGTACAGTAGAAGCGGTACAAATTACCCACATCATTACCAAACTGTAAAAAGAGGCATTTCAGCTCTAGGTACAGTAGAAGTGGTACAAGTTCCCCTCACATCATTACCAAACCGTAAAGAGGCATCTCAGCTCTAGGTACAGTAGAAGCGGTACAAATTCACCCACATCATTACCAAATTGTAAAGAGGCATTTCAGCCTAGGTGCAGTAGAAGTGTTAGTAAATTCTCACATCATTACTAAACTGTAAAGAGGCATCTCAGCTTTAGGTACAGTAGAAGCGGTACAAATTCACCCACATCATTACACAAATTGTAAAGGGGCATTTGGAAGTTCTAGGTACAGTAGAAGCGGTACAAATTTTACCCACATCATTACCAAACTGTAAAAGAGGCATCTCAGGTCTAGGTACAGTAGAAGCGGTACAAATTGCCCCATCATCTTACCAAACTGTAAAGAGCTATCTCAGCTTTAGACACTGTAGAAGCAAGTACCAAATCTTTAATTTTTGGACGTGATTCGTCGGTTGATGTTCACGGTGGACGAGAGGGCTCTCTTCGTCTTCAACGCGTTCTCTGCCTTCTTTGAACCGTTTATACCACTTCAAACATTTCTTTTCCGATATAGGAATGCTCACCGAATGCCTTCTGCAACATTCTATACGTTTCTTGCAAAACACAATTTAACACAAGTTCTACTCAATTAATTCAGGCATTTCAAAAATGCCGATATATCAGATTTAACGTCTCACAACACCAAGCGTAACCCAAACACTAGTGAATATTTTGACGTCAAATTTCCTACAGATGTCAAGGACAGTGTTAAGGACCCATATTCTTTGGTCTTATTCTTTGTCACAGTAGTATGGGAAACTTCATTATGGGAGCCTGGCGTGTCTTCATCATTTGGGCATATGCTTAAGAAACACATTCATAAACGTCAATATATTGAAGATATCCTATCTTTTTATACACTTAAATGTGGCAATATGCAGAAATTCCAAATTGCATAAATATATGTTGAAAATTGTAGTAAAAGTTTCAAAAAGCGGTTTTTAGATATCGACAGGCTTTATCTTTTATACGAACTGAAAAGTTTTCATGCAATAATTTATTATGTTTAATCCTTAATCCGCACTTTTTGCCTTTATTTCACATTTTTATTATATATTACTGGCTCTTACAACTAACATATTAAATATAATTTAATATATTTTTATAATTCGATAACACATCCGATATATTAGATTTTTAAAGTGTTTTTTAGATATCAACATGCATTCTTTTTTATACGAACCGAAAGGCTTCATGCAATAATTTATTATGTTTAATCCTTAATCCGCAATTTTTGCCTTTATTTCATTTTTATTATATATTACTGGTTCTTACAACTAATATAATGAATATAATTTTAATAATATATAACATTTATAATTCATATCAACATATCCGATATATTAGATTTTTAAGGTGCCTTTTATTTCATTTTTTATTATTTTACAATATGTAATGAATATAATTTAATATATCAACATAACATTCGATATATTAGATTTTTTATACGAATACATTCTTTTATACGAAAGGCTTCATGCAATAATTTATTATGTTTAATCCTTAATCCGCAATTTTTTGCCTTTATTTCATTTTTATTATATTTACTGGTTTTCAACTAACATATTAAATATAATTTAATATATTTTTTATAATTCGGATAACATATGGATTTTCAAGGTGTTTTTTTAGATATCAACATGCATTCTTTTTTATACGAATCCGAAAATGCAATAATTTATTATGTTTAATCCTTAATCCGCAATTTTTGCCTTTTATCATTTTTATTATATATTACTGGCTCTTACAACTAATATAATGAATATAATTTAATATATTTTATACTCCGGATAACATATCCGATATATTAGATTTTTAAGGTGTTTTTTAGATATCAACATGCATTCTTTTTATGAATCCGAATGGCTTCATGCAATAATTTATTATGTTTAATCCTTAATCCGCAAATTTTTGCCTTTATTTCATTTTTTTTATTATATATTACTGGTTCTTACAACTAATATAATGAATATAATTTAATATATTTATAATTATAAATATCCGATATATTAGATTTTTAAGGTGTTTTTTTTTTTTATCAACATGCATTCTTTACGAATCCGAAAGGCTTCGTATGCACAATTTATTATGTTTAATTTTTTAATCCGCAATTTTTGCCTTTATTTCATTTTTTATTATATATTACTGGCTCTTACAACTAACATATTAAATATAATTTAATATATTTTTATAATTCGGATAACATATCCGATATATTAGATTTTCAAGGTGTTTTTTAGATATCAACATGCATTCTTTTATACGAATCCGAAAGGTTTCATGCAATAATTTATTATGTTTAATCCTTAATCCGCAATTTTTGCCTTTATTTCATTTTTATTATATATTACTGGTTCTTACAACTAATATAATGAATATAATTTAATATATTTTATAATTCGGATAACATATCCGATATATTAGATTTTTAAGGTGTTTTTTTTTAGATATCAACATGCATTCTTTATACGAATCCGAATGGTTTCATGCAATAATTTATTATGTTTAATCCTTAATCCGCAATTTTGCCTTTATTTCATTTTATTATATATTACTGGTTCTTACAACTAATATAATGAATATAATTTAATATATTTTATAATTCGGATAACATATCCGATATATTAGATTTTTAAGGTGTTTTTACATATCAACATGCATTCTTTTATACGAATCCGAAAGGCTTCATGCAATAATTTATTATGTTTAATTCTTAATCCGCAATTTTTGCCTTTATTTCATTTTTATTATATATTACTGGCTCTTACAACTAATATAATGAAATATAATTTAATATATTTTTATAATTCGGATAACATATCCGATATATTTTTTAAGGTTTAGATATCAACATGCATTCTTTTTAGATATCAACATGCATTCATATTTCATTTTTGATATTACTGGTTGGTTTAATGCTTTATAAATAATTTATTATGATTTTTAATCAACATGCTTACGAATCACCAATTTTGCCTTTATTTCATTTTTTTATTATATATTACTGGTTCTTACAACTAATATAATTAAATATAATTTAATATATTTTATAATTCGATAACATATCCGATATATTAGATTTTTCAAGGTGTTTTTTTTTTTTAGATATCAACATGCATTCTTTTTATACGAATCCGAAAGGTTTCATGCAATAATTTATTATGTTTAATCCTTAATCCACGATTTTTGCTTTTATTTTCATTGTATATTACAGGTTCTACAACTAATATATTAAATATAATTTACTATATTTTTTGCGAATTCGGATAACATATCTGATATATTAATTTAATGCGCTTTTTTTTGATATCAACATGCATTTCTTTTATACGAATCCAAAAGGTTTCAAGAAATAATTCTCATGTTTATTCCCTTAAAACTCAGCTTTTGAATTTATTTCATTTTTTAGAAGATATTAGTTGCTTATACAACTAATTTATTAGATATTAAATGATATCCGAATTATAAAATTATATAAGACATCCGATATATTAGATTTTCAAAGTTTACTTTCTGGAGTTGAGCAGGCTTATTATTTTTTAGATAGAAGCATGTATTCTTCTTAGAAACGAACTGAAAGGATTCAAGCGGTAATTTAATTTGTTTAACCTTAACCCATGATTTTTGCCTTTATTTCATTTTTTTATTATATATTACTAGTTTGTAAAACTAATAAATTAAATTAGTTATATGATATTATATATTTTATAATTGACATGATATCCGATATATTAGATATCAAGCGCTTTTTTTAGATATCAACATGCATTTCTTTTATACGAACTAAAAAGGTTTCAAGAAATAATTCCTTATGTTTATTCCTTATATATCCGAATTATAAAATTATATAAGATAATTAGATTTTCAAAGATAGAAATGATTTAGAAACTACATAGATGATAGATGAAAAGGTTTTCAAAGATTTTTTTAGTTATAAACTTGCATTTTTTCTTTAAACTTAACTCCGAAAAGGATTCAAGCAATAATTTATTATATTTAATTCCTAATCCATGATTTTTGCCTTTATTTCATTTTTTATTATATATTACTGGTTTGTACAACTAATATGTTATATTAGATATCCGAATTATAAAATATATAATATTATATAAGATATACGCTATATTAGATTTTTCAAAACTTTTTTTTAGATATCGACAAGCATTCTTCATTTATACGAATCCCGAAAGTTTCAGGAAATAATTCGTTATGTTTAATCCTAAAATCACTATTATTGCCTTTATTTCATTTTTCATAATATATTAGTTGTTTGTACAACTAATATATTATATTACATATTAAATTAGATATCCGATGCGCAAAAAAAGAACAAATTCCAAAAAATAAATAATAATAGCCTAAACTATCAAATTAGGTATTTAAAACTTTTAGTTTTGAGAGCATAGAATCAACACAACAATGCTAGCAATTCTTATATCTTTTAATAAACCAAATAATAAAGAGTTTGACTAAAAATAAAAAGAAAAATTTAAACTCACAGAATTATTCATAAGAATAAAAAACTATTTGAACTTCACAATTTAAAACACATCAACAGATATGAAATACTAAATTTGTAATTATTTGCAAATAATACAAAAGACACACAGAAAAATATTATTTTATCCATATAACACTTTAGTTTTTCATTAATTTAAAAGTGCGTTTAAACTAATGAATACATTTAACACAACTTAAAACGGATAAAAGTTTTAAAAAGTATATACACAAATAATTGATACTTCAACCTTGTAAAGCTATTCCAGATATCACTGACTTAATAGAAATAAAATAAATTATTTGAAAAATAATAATTTAATTTGAAATACATGTTTAATATAAATAAATGAACCAGACATACTCTTTAATATTCTTCTATTAATACAAAAATTACAAATAAGACATTTTAAGCCAATATAATTATTTCGAACTTTTCAGCAATATTGAAACTATTAATTTTGAAAACAGTAGATTTGGTAACAAAGACCCTAAAATTTAATTCGTATTTACTTAAGCTAACAAAATTTATTCCTCTCTTTATTATATATATTTTTTTTCGGTGGATACGTCTTCATCTGAATTTTAATTTTAGCATAATGATAATTTTTGAAGTTTATTTATGCTAAAAATTCAAATTATTAAAGAAATTATTAATTAAATTAAATTTACTCATTACTTTTTATCAAATACAAATAATACTTTTAATAATTTTACTCATATAAATAAATGATCAAATATAAATATAAATTAAAAATGTATGAAATATAAAAATATATAGTTTATAATATTATAAAGAACTAAATAATTATTTCTATCACTTTAAAAGAATACTGAAGAAATTGAATTAGAATATTTACAGATATTAAAATTAAACTTTTTTTTTAAAAATATTACAATATATATATATATTTATATACATGCATACATACATGCAGACAAATACACATACAAACAAACACACATACATACATATAAACATACAAAACACACATACATACACACACACACACATTACGTGCATGCAATACATACATGCATATACACATGCATGCATACATATGCCTGCAAACACACATACATGCATACACACATACATACATACAAACGCATATACACATGTGAAACACACATACATGCACACACACACACACACACATACATATATACATACATACATCTAAACATAAGCAAACACACATCACACACACACACGATAGATGCATACAAACCACACATCACACACACACTACATAGATACACACAAACCCACATACATACACACACACACACATATACGTTCATACATACATACATCTACACATACACACATCTACAAACACACATACACATACAAACAAACACACACACATACAAACACACATACACATACAAACACACATACATACATACATAACATACAAACACACATACATACCATACAAACACACATAAGCATACACAATACTATTATATAGTTATTAAGCATATGCAGACACATGCATATATACATACGTGCATACATACACACATACAAACACACATACTTACATACAAACACACATGTCATACATGCAAACACACACACACACACATAAGATTCCCAACTATTAAACTAAATTTAAAATTTCGTGTATTATTTACAGTGTGAAAATATTTTTAGATTAGATGATATACATAGTCATTCAATTGCTTATCTCATATCCGTGTGCAATGTACATGCGGATAATTTTGATTAATGCGTTCCCACTCCACTGCTGTTGAGAACATCGGATCATGTGCAATTATGTAAATTTGTAAATTTGCTTTAGATCATCATCGCCCTACCTATCAACAAATTCCAAGATGTTTCAAGCACTGGACGGACAGAGTGCTTCCTTAAAAGTACAGCACATTTTGTTTCAAAGTTAGGAAGAAGGGAGCACTCTTGTCGGCAGTTTGCATACTTAGCAGACATGCGTCTTCCCACTGCAAATCTTCTAAATCGTCATTGTACATATACAGAAGCATTCGGCATTCTCAGAGGTTCATTCCATGACTTTAGCCAGGTAAATACCGCTTGGAGGTCGCCACCCATTCATGCATGGTACGCCGCTAAATATCCTGGTATGTCGTTGCAGTGCTCCTGTCCTAGATCTGCTCAAACGGCTTTAGCTAAACTAAGGACTGGCCACACTAAGAGTTTGACCTTCAATGGAGAGACGAGAAGTCATTTACCCTTTGTCACTGTTCGGCCATCGCGTCTCCCTCGCTTCTCATGGATTGTATTGGTGCCTCTGTGAGGCAAATGTTGAATGAAGGGAGGACCGTTTATGATCATTGATGCAGTATGATATACTGCATCAATAGATCGTACCGGTACCATACCATGAATATACCGGTTCTCGTTAGATCACCGAAGTCAAGCAGCATTGGGCGCGGTCAGTACTTGGGTGGTGACCACTTGGGAACACCGCGTGCCGTTAACCGTTGGGACCTGAATGGCCGAGTGTCTAGCGCTCTGGCGCTCAGTGCCACAGGTTTCGGGTTCGAATCCCGGCGGTGCCATGGATGTTTGTAGTGGTTCGGAATCCACTTTAAGCTGTAGGTCCGGTCTCCTATGACTGTAAGAGCGTCACGGAGCAAAAGTCAGGCTTCTACCACCTAGGGTGCTCATCACAACAGAAGCTGCTTCCTTCCCCTTCAATCATGAATCCATATGGGCTCGTGGGCTTGGCAGCCAAGTGGGATAAGAAACAACAACAACATGATATACTGGTTTAGGATTGTAAATCAAGGGGATAAGCAACAACAACAACATTCGACGCAGTGTTTCATCGTCAACGTCATAAATGTAGACGTTTCTCTTTATTTTCTCCGTTATTTCAATGTTGAACATGGTTTTGAACACTTCAGGTCTTGCACTCAGTACAGCCGCATGGACAGTTCCGTTCCGTTTTGAGTTTCATGTCACCCAGAACTGGATCTTAGTACAAAAGCCTGAAGTCCTTCGACGAATAATTGGAATCTTTAAAGATCTTTAATCAGATTTAAATTTAGATATTTTTCGACAAACTCGTTTTTAGCTGGAGAGCCAGCAATTCAAAAATCCACCTCCTCAATTTCTCCTGAAATATCGCCATTTGAGAAAGCATAACAGTTGGGCTGAAACAAATGTCATTCCTCAAGGCTGACACATAGATGGCGCTACTAGTATTAAATCCACATGATTTTTAGTTAGGCCTAATCTTCGAAAGACACGTGCATAAATTTCACAGCTGTTGCACTACTAGTATGTGAATCAGTGAATCAGTGCATTTTTAGTGTTCATCACGCGCCGGTGTGAAATGATGGATCCACGTTTTATCCATTGTCACATATCGACGCAAAAATTCGGGTTTATTAAGATTGAACAGCTCAAACACTGCTTAGAATCCTCAATTCGTTGTTGTTTTGGGCCGACAGAGCTCGCGCAGCACGCACTTTGAACAGAGCTTTCGCATATCCAAATATTCATTCACGATATGCCCAACACGTTCCTTTGATATCTTTAGGGTTTCAGCTATCTCAATCAACTTCACTTTACGGTTATCAGAAATTATTTTGTAGACTTTTTTGATGTTAGCGTCGGTAACAGCCTCTTTACAAGTCCACTGCGTGCATCGTCTTCGGTGCTCATTTCACCTCGTTTAAGTTAGCAAACCCCTTTCTGTACGGTTGATTTTCCAAGTGCAAAGTCCTAATGTTTTATGAAGTCAAGCCTTGAAGCTTCAATGGTATTTTTTTGCGTCAAAAGGCAATTCTTTATTGAACACACGAAATTCCTTTTTATCCATTGCTCAAACTAACAAAAGTTGCTTCACTAAAAATGCTATAACTCACATACTAGTAGCGCAACAGCTGTCAAATTTATACACGTGTCTTTTGAAGGTTTGGCCTAACTAAAATTCATATGGATTTAATGCTAGTAGCGCCATCTATGTGTCAGCCTACGAACGTTTCAGCCCACCATTTACTTACATCGCAAAGAAAGCACACATCGTTCACCAGATACTGAGTTTTGTTTCGCATTATTTTCGTTTTGCTCAACAATAAGGCAAATGAAAAAGTCCTTTGAACAAATGATGACCAAAAGATTTCTTGCTTGCAAAACTCTACATCATTTCCGTCAGCATCTATCAAGCAGGGGTAGAACGTCAAAGATTTAATGCTGTCATCTGAAGAAACACAATAATATTGATGATAATTTTTATTGATTTATTAGTTCACCTGTATGTTTGTTTGTTTCATGTTTCTGTGTTTGCTGGTTTGTTTTGTTTGTAACTGACTCTTTGGGCTCGATTTTGCCTACTTTAAGCGATCAGTGTAACGGTAGATCAGTGTGTAAACGTTGTGGACTTATCAAGGACCGACGACACTAAAATATTTTGATAAGTTTATTATCTCATCATGATTGAGATTCGCCAGGATGAGTGATTTTATTTTAACTTATAAAGAGCAATTAAACCCATGTAGAATGAAAGTAACTAAGACATTCAAACTTGAGGAGCGGTAGCTATAACGGATAACGCACCTGATTGCGGATCGGGAGATTCCCTGTTCGGAAACCTGGCTCGATCAAGCATATTTGCATTTAACCTCTATTTTACTCACAACTAATTATTGTAAGAGCTATAGTTCCAGTCCTCTGTACCGGGACCTCATGCAAATATTATAGTTTAAAAACACTAAAAAACAAGCTTTTAGAGTTAATCAAACCAAAAGGAAAAAATAATTTTTAACAAAAGAATAAAAATTACTGACAAGCAAATTAATGTCACTGTTCTAAAAGCGTGGGGTGCTCGATATCAATCGTCATAATTGTTCACTAGTTTCATCCCGAAATGCAGAGTTAGTTTAAAAATGTCATACAAAGCACCCCTTTTTTAGTTTGATTAACTGTATTATGTGAATAAAAGAACAAAAAAAAATAATAATCGAAGAGGTTAGTTGTTTTATAATAAAAGCTGTCTTTGAACTGGAAAACTGAAAAAAATTAACTACATTTATTTTTATTTATTTCTCAGAATACCACAGAGCTCACCTGTCACTTATCTTCAAGCTATGAGCACCTTCTGGGTAGTGCTAAGTGAGTAACGTCGGTGTACCACTTGCCTTAAGGCATCGAAGACAATTGTCTAAGTGTTTGCCAGCTGCATTAGAACAACAAAAAAAAAAAAAAAAAAAAAAAAATCTTCAAAAAATGCTTCTTTTTTATAAGGATAAGTATGTGCTTTTTTTTATATAATTCTCTTGAGTAAATTTTTTACATCAAAATGTATAAAATAATTGCTTATATTATTTAAGTTTGAGCCTGAATGGCCGAGTTGCTAGCGCTCTGGCGCTCGGTGCACAGGAGTTTTCGGTTCGAGTCCCGGTGCTGCCATGGATGTTTGTAGTGTTACGGAATCCAATTTTTAAACCGTAGGTCCCGGTCTTAATAGGATCGTAGAGCGTTGCGGTTGCATTTGAGACTCCACGCCCGTGGCGTATCTTCAAGTTACACGCGCCCCCTGGGTAATGCAAAATGAGTAACGTCTGTGCAGCGCTTGCCTTAAGGCATCCAAGACCAAGTTGTCTAAGTGTTTTTGCCAGCTGCATTAGAGAAAAAAAAAATATTTAAGTTTGGACCTGAATGGGGAGTGACTGGCGCTCTGTACCATAGGTTTCTAGTTCGAGTCACGGCGGCGCCATGGTGGTTCAGAATCCACTTTAAATTGCAGGTCCCGGTCTAATGAGCGTTGCGGAGGTATTGTTACTCGATGTCTAGCTTATCTTTAAGTTACACGCGCCCCCTGGGTAGTGCTAAGTGAGTAACGTCGGTCCAGCGCTTGCCTTAAAGGCATCGAAGACAATTGTCTAAGTGTTTGCCAGCTTCTTTTATAAGGAAAGTATGTGTTAATTTTTATATAATTCACTTAAGTAAATTTTACATCAAAATGTAAAATTTACTTCAGTGAATTATATAAAATAATAATTGTTTATATTATTTAAATTTTGGCCTGAATGTCCAAGTGGCTGGCGATCCGGCACTTGGTGCCACAATTTTCGGATTTGAGTCCCGGTGGTGACATGGGGGTTTAGCTGTAAATTTAAAACTTTTCAACTCTACACTGTATACTCCTGGTATAACATGACCGTAGAGCGTTGCGCAGGTATTGTTACTCCACGTCCTTAGCTTATCTTCAAGGTACACACAACCCCTGGGTATTACTTGCCTTAAGGCATTGGAGACAATTGTCTAAGTGTTTGCCAGCTGTATTAGAACAAAAAAAAATTATTTAAATTTATGCGGATGAGATTGTTTTGCATAAATTAAGTCTTTATTTGCTTTTTTCATCCAAATCACATTATTTTGAATATGTTCCTGTTTTAAAATTACCCTCGTGTCAGAGTAATGCTCGAAATGTCATGAAACTTTGGTGCGTAGGTTCAATGAATAGTAATAAACGATATTTATCGTGAATTTAATTTTATATATACGTTATAAAATATTTTTGATTTTTTTTTTTTCAGCTTTTTGATAACTGCATCTTACTACTTGTTATATTTAATATTTACAAACATGTTAATTACAGATAATTATGGAATGTGTCGATTTGTACCAGCAAAATAAATAAAACAGATTAAATTTAGACATACTACTGAGCCTCAATAGTAAGACCAATTATTTTTTATTTCAAAAACTCTTTATTTATTCCTCCAAATTTATATCATCGCCTTTAAAGTAATCCCTCCGAACACAACGAACTTATGATTTTTTTTTTTTTTCCAATCCCCCAACGAGTGCTACAAAGTCATCGGCAGCGATGGCCTTCAAAGCTCACGGCGATACACGTTGAATCTCTTCAATCGAATCAAAATGGTCCCCGGAGTGGTCTTTTGATTTTAGAAAATCAATTTTTCCAAATCAATATTGATAGAAAAATAACTGATGCCAAATCAGGGCGATTTTCCCAACGTCGATGACAGAGAAATTCCATTTCGATAGAAACGGAAAATGGTCGTTATCATATGGAATGTTTTGTTTTATTCACTCTTTTAATTTACCACCAGTTATTGATGATAAATGTGATGACAAAAACAGTGCAAAAATTCAAGATCGCAGGAATTATTACATGTTCATGCTTATTTTTTCCCATGAATAAATAAAAACTAAAAAAAAAAAAAAAAAAAAAGGTTTTTTGTAAATGCATGCTAATATCTAAAATAAGTACTTTTTTTTTTACAAAAAAAAAAAATAGTTAGTTTAATTTTTATATAATTAATCAGGTTGATATTTCGGATAAAATCTACATCTGCCCAATGTAACGCATGCGCTGTAAGGCTTCTTCTTATTTAACGAGCATGCGCAGTTCGAGAGATAAAAGTCAGTTTTAAAAAGTTTTGTCTGCGAATGTGCTTCTTTTTTTTTATTAGATAAAAGTGAAAGAGGAAATTTCCTTTTGATAATAAGCGAAGTTTACTTTGGACTGTAAGTCTTCTATTTTTTAATCATGTGATTGCATTACATTTGATATTAAAATGTAATCTACTCATGGTTTAAATAAAGTTAATTTATACGCACTTTATTGTTGCTATTTATCTAGTAAGAGGAAAATGACAGTAACTAATATTTTCTTTAGATAATATTAGTTTGATTAAACAAATTCACTTTATTATTTTCAGTTATTGTGCAATATTACACACAGAATGAAGTTTACAATTATAAATTGAACTTTAAATTAGTTGATTTAAGAATATTTTTCTGTCATAAAAATTAGCCTAATATTCTTAACAAATAGTAAAACAAAATATTTTTATATATGTTTAGAATGGAACCATTTAAGTGTATACTACTTCGCCCAAAATGGAAGACAAATTATTTTTTTTCCAAAAACTCTTTATTTATTCTTTCAAATTTATTTTCATCAACTTTAAAGTAATCCCCCTCGAGACACAATGCACTTAATTTTTTTTCCCAATCCCCAACGAGTGCTACAAAGTCATCGGCAGCGATGGCCTTCAGCGCGCGCGGCGATTCACGTTGAATCGCTTCAATCGACTCAAAACGGTGTCCCCTGAGAGGTCTTTTGAGTTTAGAGAATAGCCAGAAGTCGCACGTTGTGAATACGATGGTTGTGGAACGATATGGGTTTCATTTTTGACGAAAAAGTCTCGAAGAATCAATGCAGTGTGAGCTGGCGCATTCAGTGTTTTCGGTACCAATCGAGATTTGACGCGCTTGAAGCCCAAACTGGAATTGACCGATTCTTTTGAAATTCCGACATCATTAGCAAGGTTTCAAATTGTAAATCGACGGTTTGCAAGCACTAAATCTTTAATTTTTTTTTTTAACGTGAGCTTCGTCGGTTGAGTTGAGAGTCGACCAGAGGGCTCTCCGTAACGCGTTCTCTCTGCCTTCTTTGATCTGTTTATAGCACTTCAAAACATTTCTCTGATATAGGAAAGCTCACCGAATGCCTTCTGCAACATTCTATACGTTTCCGCAAACAAAATTGAATGCAGTTCTTTGCTGAATTAATTCAGACATTTCAAAAATCGCCGGAATCAGTTTTAGCGTCTCACAAAGCCCAGCGTAACTCTAACACTAATGAATAATTTGACGTGAAATTCTCACAGATATGTTAAGGACAGTGCTAATCTTACTAAAGAAAAAACAATTGAAATTCCATAATCCCCGTGAATTTAAATTGAAAATTCTGGTCTTACTTTTGACACACAGTAGTACAGGGGAAAACTTATCACAAAGGAACCAACAGTGATTATTGTACAATCTTGTGATTAGCAAAATAGGAGGATAGTTTGGGTACATAACTGGACATTTTTCTCATGGGAATTTTTCCTTTGTTATCTCTCTACAGAATTTCCTTTTGCAAACAATGAAATAAATTGGGAAAAATCTAAATTTATCAGTTCAAGTTTATCTTTAGATATGAATGCTCTTACGATATGAGTTAAAATGTGCATTGAAATTTGAAATAAATTTTAATTTCTTTCACTTTGATGAGAGCAGTTTAAAAGTGATCAAGTAATTTGTAATACCGCGCCCAAAACTTAAGACCAATGTTTATTTTTTTAAAAAAACTCTTTATATATTCTTCCAAACTTATTTCATCGCCTTTAAAGTAATCCACTTCGGGAAAAAAATTAATTCAATTCGATTCAATTTTTAATTGAAAAAAAATACATAAAAAAGATACCAAGCAATAAGATGTCCTTGACTGCACAGTTACAACAAAAGTGGCTTTATTATTTAACGATATAAATTGAAAAATACATAAAAGGATACCAAGCAATAACATGTCGTTGACTGTACAATTATAACAAAATTGATTTAGTCATTTAAGGAAATTAATTGAAAAAAAACTACATAAAAGGATACGAAGCAATAACATGCCTTTGATTGGAAAGTTATATCATATTGAATTAATCATTTAATGAAATTAAATGAAAATACATGTCGTTTATAATAAATAATATAGATATGTCGTGTTAAATAAAAAATTCAATTTAGTCATTTAATGAAATTAATTGAAAAATACATAAAAAGATACCAAGCAGTAAACATATGCTTTACTGCACAAAGTTATAACAAAATTGACTTAGTCATTTAATGAAATTAATTGAAAAAATACATAAAAAGATACCAAACAGTAACATATGCTTGACTATAAAGTTATACCAAAATTGACTTAGTCATTTAATGAAAATGAATTGAAAAAAATACATAAAAAAAGATACCAAGCAATAACATGTCCTTGACTGCACAGATAACAAAATTTTCTTAATTATTTAACGTTATCAATTAAAAAATACATAAAAAGATACTGCTAAATAACATGTCGTTGACTTTACAATTATAACAAATTGGATTTAGTCATTTAATGAAATTAATTGAAAAAAATACATAAAAAGATACCAAGCAATAACATATGCTTGACTGTACAATTAATAACAAAATTGATTTAGTTGTTTAATGAAAGTAATTGAAAAAATACATAAAAAATATGCCAATCAATAGCATATCTTTGATTGTACAGTTATATCAGAAATTGATTTAGTTTAAATTAATTTTA